>PNEQ01073050.1:0-30455 GCA_003012365.1 Medauroidea extradentata | reverse complement strand
AGGCTTCCTAGGGCGAGGTATTGTATGCAAGTATGCGTGTCAAGTATATACTCTAGCTGGAGTGACCTTGATCTTCACACAAGACTGTACTAGGGCGAAATGAATGGTGACAGGAGTGGAAGCAAGTACACATGACACAACAATGATAACAGACAGAAGTAAAGAGGCTTCCTAGGGCGAGGTGTTGTATGCAAGTATGCGTGTCAAGTATATACTCTAGCTGGAGTGACCTTGATTTTCTCACAAGACCGCCTAGCCGTGAAGGATGCAGCCCTCCGCGTGGAAACTACTCTGATGTCTCGGACACTAACCACGACACACTCCAGTCCACTCACTACTCATTGATCAGATTAGTGATGTAAACACTTCTAGTCATCATGTTGAACTGTAATTTTAATTCCCTTCCTCACTTATAATGATATCACATAAAACATGTTCAAGATCCGGCGTTCTGATACTGTGCGTGAACTTTACAATTCCTCACTAACTCCTCATAGACGATGTTTCGCGTCGAACTGAAAAATTGAGATATTGTCAAGTATGTTTTATTTTAGATGTGTGCAATGGAATTGAACTTAATTTTGTACCATTATATCATGTATCCACGAGTAAAGAGTTTATGAACGTGAGACTGAGAGATGGTCATTGCAACATCCTAATAATCCACCTACATGTGACTATGGCTTCAACATGCAAACTAAATATCCATGTGAAATGAGAAGTGAAAGCATCGTTTTGAAGTAGTTACAAAAACTCGCTGGAATAGAGTAGGTTTTCTCAGTCACGTGATGTTATTTAGTCAATGATCTAAGGATGTAAAGGAATCTTGTAAAGCTTTTCATAGTTTAAAGATGGCAGGAACAAAAAACTACGTATTTTACACCCTAATACATATTTCTTTAAAAAAGACGTCCGCAACACAATTTGTACACATTTTTTTATTTATGTGACATCCAGTATACTTTTCGAACTTCTTTCTTCGATATTTTGAACACAGGGCATACAGTTTCACTTCGTTGAGGTTCAAGGTTTTGTTTATGTGTTTGTTTACATTTTTGTTACCAATAACAGCCGCTTAGTATGCTCTAGAACAGGGGAAGCGAGGAGTAGATCAATGAACGACTCTGGTGACTTATTTGACACGTGTTAACTTTTCTGTGGTTACTGTCTGCATACCTGAAGCCGATAATTCGTCGTACTTTTGGAAAACAACGGTTCCCAACTGTGGCCCTGGAACAACTCCAGTATATCTATGTACAAAGCTTTCTGTGAAGAAACTTGGTCTTGTTACTTCTGACTCTGAGATCCCTAATGACGCAGTGACTTTCGGGATGTCTCGACCATCCACACTCGAGGATCTCATTTGACTGTCCATACGTCCTCTGCAACTGTGTCTACTGACAGTACCACATGTGTGGACGGTAACGTTCTCGCTAAACAATAAATGTTCCAGAACGTAAAGTAAGTGGTCTTAACGTCTCGTCCACAGCGAGGTCATTATAGACCGTGACACACAACTAGACACAATGGTAGGAGCTGGAAGAGGAGTCGGCCATGACCTATGTTGAGTGTCCATCCCAGCAGCATTAGCATGGAACAATTTCAGGAAAACATGGGAAGATCAAATTAGGTTTGTCGTAAGTGGTTTATCGAAACCAGGCCGTTTATAATTATTTTATAACACACACAAAAGGTGTCCAAGGTGTTATTGTCAAACAAGCTGACATGTTACAGCAGGTTCACTTTGTTTACTACCAGCAGGATGTCGTCACAAGTTGTTTCGCTAATTACATCAACCTCTTTCAGCTTATGTTCGATTAAAAAGTGACAAGTATATATTTATCAAAGTGTAACAGAAAGTCTTCCACAATGTCGAGGGTCCGCGGAGACCTCCCACCAAGGTGATACGGGATCGATACCCGGTGAGGTCGGTCCCCGGATTTTCGCATGTGAGAATCGTGCCAGACGACGTCGCTGGCCGGCGGGTTTTATCAGGGATCTCCCGTTCCTCCTCCCTTCTCTATTCCGGCACCACTCCGCTGTAGGACAACATTACACGCCTTCCTCAGGGACAAGCCGATGTCTACAGGTGCCTTGTAGAGTAGTATACAGTTCGGGCTGCGACGCTCTCCCCATACGATATTTATCATTATAAATAATACAGTTATTTCTGCAATGTTGTCGGTGGTAAACCAGCTACTGATTAAGTCTCCTGGTAGAAGCTTCTAGACTTCTCGGTCTTCTGAAACATGAATATCTGAAACGGAAAAATTGTATTGTTTTAAAAATGTTTATATTTGTTCGAGATATAGTTTGTTTTGTAGACATACGTTGAGACTATGTTTTACTGCAAAAAAATGTATCTTTCCTAGTTTCTCTATAACGACATGCCAAAGTTATAATTTGCATAAAACGGTTTTATGCTTTACAGGGAAACCAAGTAACTCACCGAACTGAAAAAAATGCATACTGAATATCGAAGTTGCAGGCTACAAGGTATCCAATACAAAAAGGAAAAATTAAATATTTTTACATATTAAAAACATTCTTGAATTTTTTTAAGTTTTAATTCCCAATTTCAAAATTTTTTAAACATTTTAATTTTAAATTTTATTTTATGTTTTTGTATGGGAGACCACATAGCACGCAACTTCATTATTCAGTATGAATTTTTTTCACTTCGTTAAGTTACATGCTTTCCCTGTTACGCATAAAACCGTTGTATGCAAATTTTGACTTCGACGTGCCATTATATAAAATCTAGGGAAGCAAAAAATTTTCAGCGCAGTAAAAAATAATCACAATGTATTTCTACAAAACAAACCTTATCTCGTACAAATATATGTTATATAGCATTTATTTGTTTACGTGTGTTCGAAAGATAGAAAAAGAGATAGGTTCACACTAAACTTACACTTAAAAGGAACCCCATAACAGAAAAAACAAATAATTCAACTTACTTGAGGAATAATGCCGGATATATTTTGGTAACATGTGATTTGGTTGTATTTTGCATTTACTGTATATTACGTCAAATAAACGTAGAACCATGTTTGAACTGCTCGGGATTTTAACCTGCAACCATAATATGCAGGTGAGAACAGTGATAGTAAGATAAGTAAGATATATGTGGAACGCAAGAGGGGACTAACTACAGTGCTATGTTGCCACATTGTCCAAGCTAATATATTGAAGTGAGACAGCGCTCTCGACGACATTGGGCTGAGCGACCTGAGGAGCCATGCCACCTGCCCCTCCCCTTCGCGCTATCGCCAGCCAGACTGCACCCCTCCTCCTCCCCTGTCTTCCCGCCCCTGGCGACGCAGGCCGCTCGTGTCTGGCTGATGTCACAAGTCGTCTGAACGGATGGGCACCGGTAAATATCCTTGACAAGCACTCAGTACGAAGTGACCTAATATAACTATAACGCCTGGAAATTTTGCCCTACATCGACCAGCATTGTTGGCGAGCCATGGTAATGTTCTGGGTGTTCTCACAGGTGAATATAAATACCGGCCCACTGCGAGCGACGGCAGAGTGATTGTGGCGTTTAGCCTGTGAGTGTTCGCGACGGACTTGGCAGCGAGGGACGAGGCGAGACTGGCTAATCAAGGAGAGACTGTGCGGCAAGTGTGGACGACGGCGAGACTCTTGGAGTGGTGTGAGTGTGAGAGCAGACGAACAGGTTAGACTGTAGCTGTGCATTGCGAGATATTTCTGGAAATACACTTATGAGATCGCAGGACTGATCCCAGAGAGAGAAATTAATTAGTTGTATGCTAAGAGTAAACATATACACTTTTAAAAAGGTTACAAGTAAATAACATCTGTAAATGTTGATCTAAATAATGTGAACCACAAGGGTTGTAATTTTATTGTAGAATGTTGTGTAGACACAGTAATATTTTAAGAAACTTAATTAATTTGTTCAATTATCTAAACCATTCAACCCAATCGAACCTGGCTGCGTCCAGGAAAGCAAAGTTGTTACAGTGTTTACACACATACTTTATGTATACAGAGTTAAACATGCCCCTAAATAATATTGTAATGAGACAACGAGAATGGGACTGATTTTGCCTACACTAAGGCATCACCGCTAAAATATACGTTAGCCTTTTAAATGAAAAACGAAGGTTCAGGAAACTTGCACCTAAAAAGCACAATTTTTGTTCAGTTCGACGTAATAAATGCGACGACCACATCAGAAGTTTATGTTATCAGAGGGAGTATGATTTATATGTTGTCGGACGATTTTATCACTCTTTCTCGTATAGTTTGTTTTACATTCCGATAACACGTGAACTATGTTCAATGCACTCTGGTTTTTTTCAAAGCCGTTTCCGATATTCTGCCAAAACACGAATTTAAAACTTTAATTTTTTTTTTTTAGCGTATATCTTCCTTAAAGGTTGAACTAGACTATAACTTGCATTACATAATTGTTGCCATAATCTTCAAGGATTCACATCCTGAAGTACTTTGGGGGAGATTCTGTGGTAGACTGTTCTAGATTTGTCACAACTGTGGTCTGCCATTCACAATCATACTGTCACTGCGCGTAGTGTGTTGTAGTAACGGGAAGGAGGATTTAGAAATACTCAAAGATCGTCCTCTAAAAAGAAACTGTTTTCATTTCGTAGTGTTCTGTGAGCACTGTTAATATTATCATAAAACATCGCACGCTTATATCACTCTGAAACACTGTTAAACTGGTAACTAGGCGAGCTCGTGTGACGTAATAAATATTAAACTATTTCCAAGAAGTATGTCACTGTTGCCATTCTTGTATTGCATTAGCATTATCACGTTATAAAAATATAACTCACAAGGCTTGCATAATGAAAGCAGATAAATTAGTCAAAATTATTAATATTCAGAAATGTAGCGAATTACCGGAGTCGACAGTCAGAATGCACGATAGCAAAATAGCATTTTTAATAACTGAAAGCTTGTTCGCAACAAAGCAACCAGTATCAAAGTGATATTCACATTCCTATTTAATCATTTCCTTATACAAAATTACTGAAGGAAAGCGATCACACACACGTATTATAACACAAACCTAACTTTCTCAAGAGAACAGTCAGGGACGTAGCAGGGCATGCTAATACTTGTACTAATTAGTTTCTTGGTGTGCGTTGTAGCAGAGATACTTTCGTCATAAGAGCAGTCCTCGACTGGAGCACGGACGGCGTTGCAGCATGTCACGCGTATTCTTTTTTACGCGAAACCGCTTAACTTATTCATATTATGTTTATGTACGTAAAGAACACACGCTTAAGACTATGCTTCTATGTTTTAAAAAATTCAACACGCTTATTAGAAACATGATTTTCGGGCCTCTCAAAATGGCTAAATACGGGGGTTTTAGACTGCTGTAACTTCGAAAATAATACTTGAATTCGTAAAGTGCAAGGCGAGAGGTATGCGTTGGTCTTTACTTCATAATATTCAAAAATAAAATGTGGTCATCCCTTAAAGTCCTGTAGGAAAAAGACTACAAGGGAAACCTTACACGCCAGTTTGGCGCTGCAAATAGAGGAGATATGCTTCTCGTCAAGCGTGGGACACTACTGGCTCTTATCGCTACGCTGTTACCACGCGTCAAAGGTTGAAATTCTACACCGGCGAAGACGCTCTTAATATGTCAAGAATATATATATATATATATATAAACACAGAAAATAATATCAATATATCACATACAAGCTAACGCTAGGTAAAATATTAATATACTCTGTTTCATATAAGTTTGGTTTAAATTTGACAGCTACTTAGGGGCAATCATTTGTAATATTTTATGATTTGTTGCACAATGCAAGACAAACATTGCAGTATAAATGGTGAAAGGATCATTTCCGGCTGATTTTAGAACTAAAAATGTCTTGCATTGTGCCACAAATCACAAAATATTAAAAAATATTGCCCACGTAGCTGTCAAATTTTACTAAACTTATATGGAACAGAGTATAGTAGAGACCTGCAGATGAGCTCACATGACTTCTGATGTTAGCTGACAGTTAGTGTGACATGTTCAGAAGGACTGTATAAGCAATGATATAAGGTCAAATGTAAAATACCTACTAGGTATCCTGTACTGCGGGATAGAAACTGTAAGAAGGCCCGGAGCCTAAATCATCACAGAGTATCGCCTAAGTATCGACCAGTATATTCTACCTGTTGCCAAATAACAACGCCACATTTGCATGTCTATATTATGGACAGAAGCATTTCGTGTGTTCAATTACTTGCAGGCTATACTCTACTTCCCTATGTATTCGCGAGTCTTATTTTTTGTTGATTGGCTGTTCCTAGTTGCACCACTTACCTGTCAGCATGGAATTCAGAAAATTTTCTCCTCGTCAGCGTTTTATTGACTCAAGAACGCTGTTACCCAGTGGATATCGCAGATAAATCTTATTTGCATTTGAATTCCAGCTTGGCGTGAAATTATTCTCGTAATTTTCCGTTCTCTGAACATTGTAAACATTATCTAGATACCAGAGAACGTATTACACCTGGGGTGATGTTTGTTGGAAACTTTGTTTGAAATAGGTTGGGCCTCGTCGTGAATGGAGTGTAAGTTGTAGCGGCATGACAAGATCAGATATATAAATGACAGGTATGTGTGTGAGTGTGAGACAGAAGTACTTGAAAGTATTGATAGAGTTGTGAGGATATGTATGGCCAGTATAGTAGCTAGATAATGGTTGGTAGTAGGGAGTGGCGAGGGAAGTGTCGGTGAATCAGGCGGTGACGTGGCGCCACCCCTAGACCTCACACCCTGACACGCGAGCACACAAGGTCACACAGCTGCAAGCAACAACGACACATGTTACATTCATATCAACCCCTGCTCTGCCCACAGCATGCACGACACACCGTCTGTATGTTGGTACCTTCACAACTAATCAGCAGAAGAATTACCAGTCAGATACAACTACAGTCACAAAGATAACTAGTGTTTTGCAACAGAATATTCTATGTGAATGAGTGCCATCTTTGGCTTCCTGTCACATTGTGCATGTGTATTGTAATCTTATCAAAAATTAAATAGAATACGCAAATAGCTGCACTGGACCGCGCGCCGCTTCATACTTATCCAGCAAGCGGTTGTTTTTGCACCATGTATTGTATTATGGCATGGGTGCGGCATCCCAATGCCGCAACCATCAATGGAAGAGGCCCGGGTTCATGGTAACTTCCATCAAGTTTCCCACTTGCGGCGAACAAGTGACCGTCCCGCCGGGGTATCGAACCCGGGTCGCCTTGGGGGAGGCGAATTTTACTAACAGGCTTTTGGAACTTCGTTTTCAAAATTAATTTAAGTAAGTGAACTTAGAATAAAATAAATACTTAATTAAAGTTGCCGCGTTACGTCTATGAAACTGTACGGGCCTACTGTATTTCTGACAGTGTAACTTACTTCCCAGTTTTAGAACTAGTCTCCATAAAATATTCTGATTAGAAATACAAAAAATATACCTTATACTGTACACTTAACACTACACGTTGAACTGACTTACTGGTCCAACTAACATGTGCTTGTACAGCTGTGGTATGATATTTCGCTTGTGTTTATGAGAATAAAAAAAATCCGTATTGCATCAACAGAAAATTTCGCGAATAAAAACATCAGTATGAAATCGAGCTTGTTAAGTATAACAATAGTCTTAAATCTACTGTCAGGCTAATCAGAATGGAAGTCATTTCGACAGACATGACAGGTTCCAAATTTAAATGTTCCCTATTGACTTCACTTTAAAAAAGTAAGGAATAATTCTCTTACATGCAAGGGAAGCAAATTACACAAGCATGGTGCAGTAAATTCAATTGACAAATGTATGAGGAAATTCCTTATCAACAAAAATAGCTAAACTCGAATTAAAGCGTATGAGTAAATTATTTATTTTATACCCATTGTACACTTCATGCTGAATATATTGATGATATTAAATATTTTCGGCTGTAGTGGGATTCGAAACATTACACCTTTGGCTCAGTATGGTAACTGTAGGTGATTCGGGATAAAGTGAGCACTCAAAAAAATCCCTAATTAATTTATATTTTCCGCCAATTTATATATTTCCGCTGTATGTAAACATAAACATTGCCACGTGCTGTTATTTACATAGGCACGTACAATGTTTACAACTACATTAAACTGCTCTGATAAATGTGATCTATAATATCTATTCATTAAATGCACTTGTGCTGTATGTATGCTATACTAAATAGTGATCTTAGTTATCAATACCTGCGAGTTAACGTCTTAACACTGGTTTCTCTGCACCGACTCTAATTGGTTACGACACACACTGTTGCCCTTACTTATTCCGTAAATACATGCGTAGTATATTAATTTTTGATTCAAAACCGCCACTAAAACGCACGCAATTCAAGAATTCAAGTTCCGTTCAGCATACTGACATGAACGACGACGACGCATTTAACTATAGAGATTGACTACAGAAGCACAAATGAGGTGAGGGATGGTCTTCGTGAAAAGTTGTGAATGCTCGAGCATCACCACCTACTTCCGGTGAACAAACCAGTAGTCATGGTGTCTCAAAGATTTAACCTTTGAAAAAATATCACTAGCCGCTACTTCATTTTAGTCAACATTAACAATATGTAGTTACATTATTGCTTGTATGGTTGGTAGCGAATCTTTAGTGCTCACTTTATTCCGAATGAGCTAGACTCAACGACAGAGAGATAATTTAATACAGAAACTTGTCGAGAACAGTAATACTCAATACTCACCCCCCCCCCCTTACACTCATACGATCGCAATTTGGGGGAAAACAAGTTTAACATTATTTCCTTTCACAGTACTTTAGTCGTTCAAAATTTGGCAGGAGTCGTTGGAGCAGTTTTCAAAATATTATTTGAACTTAAACATTCAATTCAGCGGTATCTTGTAAAAAAATAGGAACTAAACGTCTACGTTAAGTCTAATATTTTCGGCTGGTTTCTTTTGGAAACACAAGTATGGAAAATACGTACACAAATTAATTTAATATATCTATTTGATAGTAATTAAAAAGTATTTGGCTTAGATGAGAAGTACTAAGTGTTAGCATGTCTTACTGCAGTTTTTCTCACAAATCAACTTGGCTAGAATTGGTAGTAAGTTACCAAGTTGTGACTAAAAAACTCAATTTCTTTCTTTCTTTAGTAGCCTACTATCGACAAAGTTGTAGGATATCTGTTACGCAATACCCGTCTTAAAGCTATTCAAAATAATATTTTGTATAGTCTCGGGATAACGATTCTAGAAATATGACACACTTTTTTCATATTTCATTTCAGAAAATGGCAAAGTTGCAGTAATATACCACGCAGAGTTAAATTGTGAATAGAAAATTTGGTTTTATCGGTCTAGTAGTTAGCGAAATATTAAATATATTACTTTAATACATTCGGAACTCAAAGTATTGAAATTCTGTTTGGAAAACTTCCGTGTTATCTTCAACAAAGGCGGACATACAGTAATATACCGATCTGAATTCAAAGAGTGGATGATGCACTGTCGTAATAGAAATTTGGTTTGAACCGTTGTAGTTGTTTCTAAAACTAAAGGTATATCATTTGTATTCATATTCCGCTACCTTCCAAATTGGCAAACTTGCAAAACCATACACTTCTAAACTCAAAGTTTAGATGATAAATGGTTCAAATGTTAAATTTGGTACCATTAAGTTAACGGTTCATGGTATTTCACAAAGTGCCATAAATATTTTACTGTCACCATTTTTAATACACGAATATAGCCTATGTGTTCGTAGATCAAACATCTCGCATGTTTTTACTAAATACTATATGACTACCGAGTTTAAAAGACTCAGTTTACGGATGCAGAAGATTTGAGGCGACACGTGGACATACACAAATACACACACAGGAAACTGATCCCACAACTCTTTCTATTATACAGTTTGTTAACTGGTTAGTATGTAAATACGAGGTTTCAACATAACGCACAGTGAGAAGCCACAATTTAATCTTCTTTCCTTCAGGACTTGTGTCTGATATTCTTGGCTTTCGAGCCCGATAGTTTTGTACGGACCTTAACTATTTTTAGCTAATATTTAGGTAGCAATAAACCTAACAGTTTTTTAAAATATCTGCACCCAAAGTATCATCAATGTTTTTATGAAAGTAAGCCAAAATCAACCTATATTATATATATGTATATATATATATATATATATATATATATATATATATATATATATATTGCGAAGGAAAGATGCATTGTTTTACAATACACCTATATAGAATTGTGCACCGTATATCTCTTCCAACTCTTATTAAATTTTTTAAATAATTACGTCAAAAAGTTTTTTTGAACCAATGTGAAAATAATATACCTAGCATGGTATTTAAAGAGCATGTTCCCGAGTTTTTTTCAGACTGGTGACAATAACTCAAATATTTTTTTAACCAAAAGCTTTGAAAAAAATTGAGTCGATTTGCAGTCACACGATGCACAATACTGTGGATGCGTTTTTAAAAATAACGTATCATTTATCAGCAAAAATATATTTTGCTTCAGTTTTGCTTATTTTCAAGACAAAAAAAGTAGTACTTTGGGTAATGAAATAAAAAAAACAGTTCAGTACATTTCTACAAACAAAATTATCAACAAATTATAACGTAGGGCTATAAGTGTCAAAACTGTGGACCGAAATTTTGATATGAGTATTAGGTTGCAATAAAAAAATATTTTCGAAATCACTGAAAAACTCGGTAACAAGGCCTTAAACCCAGACGAGAGCGGATATCATAAAATTGTTCAGTAACTTTGTTGAAAAATTGGGTTTATATGTAATGTAATTTTTCAATAAAAACGACATAAATATTTAAGCTAATTTATTACGTAAAGGGGAATTTCGTTGGTTAGCTATCAACATGCTGTATTTTGTATCGACTAAATTAGAGTAGCCTACAGAGTTAAAACCTGTTATAAAAATTTACAGAGCGATTTTACGGTATCGGTTCCAGTTTCTGTCTTAAAATACTAATTATCGTCAAAATCCAGAGACCTTTACGTGGCGGTCTAGCTAGACATACTTGTTCTTAGTGTGTGAGGTCAAGCAATAAGGGCGACTCAAGCACGCACATCACGCCTCAGCCTAGCCTCTAGGAGCAAGAAGCAAGTCAGTGAACTTGTGTGCAATGTTTTCACGGATAGCGCACCTCTCTGAGACATCCAACAATCCATGACGTCATATTACACATCTATGTGTGCACGTATCTTCCTCAATATTCTGCCTTAAGGCGGCTGCCTGGCTTGCGCTCGAACTGCGTGCAGCGTGCTCGCAGTTACGTTTTTTCTCAGAGACCAGTAAACGTGCGTCCACAATGCTTATCTACGAAAAGAAAACACACTTCAGACTACTTGTGAATGTGACTTTCAAGATATTACGTACATTGGAAGCATTATTTTAAAGCCCTCAAACTTGTCTAAAAACGGCTTTTTCACGCGGTTGTACCTCAAGATATATGTAACGGATTTGTTCGGAATTGAGGTCTACAGTGACGCGTTCAGTAAAATGATAGGGTAACAGCTTAAAGTCGCACAGTAAAAACGTTATGGCAGGAACACTGCGCGCGCGTTACAACTCTGGGCGTAGAGGCGATATGACTATACATGTGCCGGCCGGTGTCGTTCGTAGCACCTCGTCTATTTTCGTCTCACATACACAAACATACCCTTCACCAGGCGGCCAATTTCTGTTATTTTCAGTCGCGCTAAACTCATTTGAGAGATTATTAGAAGGTCTGAACTGGGTGAACACGCTTTCTTAGGGTGCAACTCCTGCGCTGAAATATTACACGCGCGTTCAGAAGATTTTAAAAAAAATTCTATCTGCCGTAGCTGTACACATGACGGGTTGCCCCTGCCGGCTGGTAACATGCAACCATATCAACACCCCTGTCCTGAGGGCTGCGTACTTACGCCTTCGCCCCTTCCAAGCTTACATCACCATCTCAAGTGCCTGTACAATACCAGTGGCGGCGAAATGTATTCTTGTAAAAAGGGAAAGGGGTACAGGATCGTAGAGAGAAATTTCTTTCCTAGTTTTCTCCTATAACGGCATATTAAAACGTGGGTTCTCCCCAGGGGAAATATGGATTTTGGTGTGCAATTTGGTTCTATTTAAGTGGTTATCGAGTCTAAATATTGAATATTCAGCTGGCAGGAATGTAATATTTTTAAATATTAAAACTTCGGGTGGGTACAAATGGCTTTGTTGTAGGGGAAGGGCAGTGTCTCCTGTACAGTGCTGGCTGAGAAGAAGGGGGACTGTACAGTGCTGGCTGAGAAGAAGGGGGACTGTACAGTGCTGGCTGAGAAGAAGGGGGACTATACAGTGCTGGCTGAGAAGAAGGGGGACTGTACAGTGCTGGCTGAGAAGAATGGGGACTGTACAGTGCTGGCTGAGAAGAAGGGGGACTGTACAGTGCTGGCTGAGAAGAAGGGGGACTGTACAGTGCTGGCTGAGAAGAAGGGGGATTGTACAGTACACAACTACTGACCTTCGTACACGTTGCACAGCACTTTTAACTATATTTAAATTGAAAGTCGTATTGTTGGTATTCCTTTAAAGCCATTGTTAATGACTGGAGACGCGCGGAGTCACTAACTTACAGCCTAGCATCCAATAACATACATTCTCTCTAGCAGATAACAGCTGCATATTGCCTTCTCGCTGACACGGTGATATTACAGGCTTCTTTGTAATGTCTCCAGAACCATCCATGAGGTTTCAAACAAGTGACAGCCCAATTACGACAGCGATACGAGATTACAGTTATTAAAAATCTTAACTTGTGTCAAAAATAAAACGAGAATTACATAAACATTCAATATTGGAATAAAACAGTTGCTTGGTCTGCACGCTAATGTCGGTTCAAGAATGGATGAAGAAGACTGAAGACATAATACTGAGGACTGCGATGTTCATAATATATATTCTTCATTACATTTAACTTTAAAACATACTGAATCTAACAATTTGTGAATGATACTGCGTGCGAATCACGGGGGTAGCATAAGGTCTGAATGACGGAGAGGGGAGTGTTGCCAAGAGGGAGGAGAGGTAGTCACCAAATTTGCCAGCCGCCATACTGCTTTAACCTCAAAATTACACATCAGACTGGTATTCTATATGGTAAATTGGTGTATTATGCTCCTTAATAGATAATTTAGGTTGAAAATTCTATATTTTAGTCATGTTTACACACCTTCTAACTAATACTTCCTCAAATTTTTAATCAGTCGGTCATATTGGTACCAACCATGTCAAGCGTTTGTTTGGTTACAATTTCCGGCGACATGTTCCATCTGGACCCTTCTAACATCTTTGGTGCTAATAGCTGCATTACTTCAAATAGTTATTATTTGAATGTAACACGTATTATTCGCTGCACAAGTTGTCAGACGGGCGGGCGAGTGTCCTCGCTGGCCAGAGAGGTAGGACGGAGTGCCGCAGTAGGGGCGAGGAGGGGAATGTAGGGGAAGCGAGGTCCAGGAAGGAAGGGGAGTGGAGACAGCGCAGTGTGGCGGTGGAGGCGGTGGTAGTCGTCTCGTGCACCTGCAGCAGGCATGAGCGGGTTGTTTGTCGCCGAACATGACGGCACGGCTGGCTGCTCCTAGCTCGGCCAAACAAACGCCGCCAGACAAGAGGAACAAGGCCTCCTCTAGACCTGCTGACGGCCGCAGGGTGAGTGCACACACCTTACTACTGATACACCACTGCGCTATGTTACAACTTTCAACCAGTCCTAGAACAAGTATTTTACATCTACATCCTCTTATCAATATTCACTTATAGGACTAAAATATTATTTCTAAGCTGAAAAAGTTTGAGCAATACCTTACAATTGGCACATTGACTAGTGATACATAACAGCGTTCAATTATAGATAGTGATTTATCACGATAACACTAGACTTTTCCCTATGTTTACACGTAAGTTCAGCATGTCGGTAGCTTTGTTCATGCCACTGCCTATCTGTCTCCTGTACGTTTAACTGTTGTTACCCTATTTGACTGAGCCAATGGGAGTTACATCAATGTAATATTTGACATCTGTATCGTGTGGCATAATTATCTTCCAGTCACGTACGCTGCAACAAACTGCAGTGTTTTCTAGGGCAAGTTGACACAGGAAATGTTGGCGATAAATCACCGTCTCTACATAGCCTACAACTGTTCCACACACATTCCTCGTAGCGCTAGCTAGAATATTAGACAGGCAAATGCATGCTGTAGTTGTAGTTACAAGACTGTAACAAGGGCTAATGTTCCCGTAGGCTTTTCAAGGTAGTGTTTGCTCTTTTAAAGGTCTCTATTAGTTTTCATGTCGGTTAACTTATTTTCCCGCCAAATTGTAATGTAGATATAACGAGAATGATAAACACACTGTAAGCTTTCCACATTCACATTAAACGTTCGTGTCTAGAATAAAGTTGGTTTATTAGTAGCTGTGCCTGTTGAGAAGGTCTTAAAAAGTGCTTACTTAGATGCGAATAGTCTATACGTCTACCAGTATCGTAGCGTGGCCGTGTTGTAATATTAGCTCCGTCTATACGCTTTGAGCACGTGTAATATATAAGCATACCTGTCATTGTCATGTGAAGACGTATTGTGTAGAATAAAGTGTAGCGTACCTGCTCATACCTGTCTAACATATACCCAGACAACTATGTGTTTGTCATTGCTTGGCACAGTTTGTACGGACAGTAGAAAATCGCAAGAAACTTACGCGCCGCCGTATTTTTCAATACAGGTTAGCGACATCAGCCTCGCATGAATGGAGAACTGTTATGTAGGTTATAGAGCAGGAGACGTAGCCAGAATTTATGTTCGGGGGGGAGGCGAGGTACACCAACTTGAGAATTTTCATAAAATAATAATAAGGTGATAGCGATCGCACGCCATGAAGCGGGTGGTCCGGGGGTCCTCCCCCCAATACATTTCGGTTTCAATATGCAACATTTTGCAATTTAAGCATGTTTTTGTACCTAAACTGTGAATATGACAGTATTAATTGTAGCTTCAAGCAGGTTATTTGCTTTTGGGGGGGGGGGGGGTACATTCTGATATCCCCCTCTAGCTACGCCGCTGCTATAGAGCCACTGATTTGTGGGGAAAATAAAGTCGTAGCAACTGGTTTGAATATGTTCAGCACACATCTGCATCTAAGCTTCATTGTCATTGGCAGCGTGTGTTAGTGCAGAGACGGCGTACATTCGACATTGAGGGGAATGTTAGATACTGCGACACCGCACGTCCCTGACTTGCGAGTAGGACTTAAGACGCTGGGAGTTAAGAACATCTAATCGTTGAACATGGAGCAGGCACGTCAGATATTCAAACAAGTTAGTGTAAAATAATTTACAACAAATATAACTGTGTCTAGTTATACGAACCACAAGTATTACAGGTGGTGATTTCTCGCGGGAAAATTTGACTTGAGAGTCGCTTTTTGTCCCGGTGCTCTACGACTGAACGTCTGTTATTTGTGTGCGCCTTGTATGATTGGTGGATGGTTGTGAGGCACAGTTGAACTGTTATATAAGAAGAACGTCTGTTCAGTCATAGCGCACTAGAATTAGCGTTGATCCAGGCAACTAGCGGCCCACCAATAGAATCCTCTGAAATGAACATTACATTGGGGCCTAGAAACCATCCCTAATACTATTTGTAATGTATTATAATAATGTAATATAGTAATAATGCATTACTAATACATTAGTGAGCCAGGGACGCACCCAGAATTATTGTTATGGGATGTTATAGGGCCGTAACTAGGAATTCCGTTTGAGAGGAGTGGAGGGGGGCTAGGGAATGTTAAGAATCAACACTGATCCCCTAGTGAAGTGGGATTTCGGGACGTTTTGGATTTCCAGGTGCAAAATGATGCTATTTAAGGGTGCTCTGTACCCAAAAATTCGTGATTTTTTTTAATGGTTCCAAACGCTGACCAACTCTTATACATTACATTAATAGTAATTTTTTACACGACTTAAATATTTCTCTGTTCCATAGTTTTCGTACAAGCACTTATCGAAGTAACGGTTTGACTATTTTCGCTACTTGCCAAAAGTAAAAACTATGCAAAATATACAAATAACGTAATTTTGAGTAAAGGCAAACGTATTAAGCTAAATAATGACACCCTTGTAATTTTACGTAAATATAATTTGTATTTGGAAAATAATCTTGAATATTCCAAATTTTTTGAATAGATTTGAGTACCTGTACCTATAAAAATATGTTTTACGTGTTAATAAGAAATGTGACATTCTGTAGCTTAATACATTTACTCTAATTCGAAATTATTTCGTTAGTAGGTATATTATATGAATAGTTTTTACTTTGTGTAAGTAGCGAGAATAGTCAAATCCCTAGGTTGCCATGCGCATGTACGAAAACTATTGAACCGAAAAATATTTGATGTATGGACAATTACTGTATATAAAGTTATAAAACTATGAATGTTTAGATGTAGAGCGCTCTTAAGCAGTTTCCGTAAGGTAACAGGTAGGAGGGGGGGGGGGTCCTGGACCCCATAAACTCTCCCTGTCTTTTTTTAATGACTTGGCATTTACAGTATTATAGTTTTAATTAAATACTTACAGGTAAATTCCGCATCTAGTGGAGGTAAATTCGGTAATATTGTAATACAGAAAAATTATTATTATTTAAGAAAACGTACACTCATATGATGGTGGGGATGGGGATGTTTAAACCTCACATACTCCCTAAGTGCACCTGTGTGTATAAGGTAGGATGTTAAACGCTTACTAAGTTTTCAGTAACTATTTATAGGAATATAGGAGTGGCGTAGCAGGCTATGTAGTGTTGCAATATGTGCGTGGCTAAGCACCGACTATACACAACATATAACTGGTAGATGCAGGTACAGTCACTCCACAGTCAAGGTACGACTTCTTCAGTTATGTACCTCAGTCTCTACAACACTAATGCCACATGCTCAAGGAGGACACTCGGTGCTAATACTGCTCGCCGGTTGGAATACAACGACGCTACATGAGTGTTCAATGCATCTGTTAGCCTGCATGTAGAAAGTGTGTTTTTAATTATGTTACGTTACTAGATAACCTGACGTTTTTGACGGTAAGTTGTACCAACAGTAAATATGTAAGCAAAATAATTTTGCCCCAGTTTGTTTGAGTGCCTTGCGAGCACATGTATCTGCAGTTCTGCTTCTTCATCAGCGACTGGATGTCTCAACTGTCACGTGTCTTGAGATTGTGTCCGCAAATTACAGACGTGTGGTGTTGCAGTAACCTTATTGTGATTGGCGCAGTATAATGAGAGACGCCATGTTCACAAAGACATGCTGCCAATAACCATGAAGAACAACTGTGGATATGTACGCAAGGCACTGGAGCAAAGTGAGACAAATTATTTAGGCGAACATGTCGTGGTCGTAGTAAGCAAGTTGATACCCGTGCTGAGAGAGTACTACATACGGTCGTGTATACCGCTCACCTTCAATCTTGGCCGAGCCTCGCCACTGCTGCTGGAGGTTGTTCAATATATGACCTAAGTGTCAGGTAAAGACGACGGTGGCTATATGTTCCAAGCATCATCTGCAAGTCATGGAGGCATACCAACCTTGCTTGCCGGTCTATGTGCACATATATGCTGGTGTAAGTTTGTTTCCTGGACGTTGCTAGCTGCGTTTACGATTAACAACTTCCTGAAATAAATAAAACAACTTTGTTATACGTCATAATTTATTCTGAATATTATCTAGAAATATTTACAAAATATCATGTCAACTCATTCACTTTATTCGTAGTCCATCAGTTTAACAAAATTTCTGAAATAAAAGCAACTTTTTTTTTTTATTTTAAAAATTTCGTTGGAAATCAAGTACGAACAGTTATCGCGGCTCGAGGGTTGTTGACAGGTAGGGCACAAGTTGCGGATAGCTATATACTCGTGTGAACCCGCCGCCGTATACCAATGTCAATGCAATATATACTGGCTACTTATTGTATTGTGACCAGTCAGCAATAAGCGGCACCTACATACCAGTGTGTCAGTGGATGTAGCGTCAACTAGCGCACAACTATATACAGTTCTCTGCAACTTGTGCCCTGCCTGCCAACAACCCTACAGCATTAATACTAGATTTTCAACAACATTTAAAAAATTCAAAAGAAGGTTGTTTTAATCTTTATAACGTTTTCGCATGTCACCCGACCATAATATTTCAGTGTAAATTATTTCACATAAGTGAGACCGTCGATTTTATTTCGATGTATGCTACCGTAACATGCAAATGTAGACTTTGTCATGCAGCTGTGTGGATACAATGCATGCTATAAACACCTATAAAAGTAATAGTGTATCGTAAAAATATGAAGTTATTAACTGTCGACATATGAACATCCCCAAGGAAGCAACTCGCCAGGCGTGGTTACAGTAAACACTGGATGGCCGGAGCCTGGAGTCAAACACCTCTCTGACGTGTTACCTCGCAGCCAATATTTAAAAATTTCAGTCAAATGAGTTGCCACGACATTAAGGTGGCCGCCTGAGTGGACGTATTTAGCGTGTTCGAGACCTAGAAGTGTGGAAGCGATAAGGACGACGCAGCTCGCGCATATCTCCTCTCCAGACGCGTCACAGAACTTCTCGCCTACAAATACCATCTATGAGACTTTCAGTGATGGCATATTATTTTATCACATAATATTAAATACAAAGGTGTATTGTACGCGCGTATACATTTTAAAAGATGCTACGTAAAGATTTACAATTCGAAAGAAAAAAGCAACGAAAATATGATGAAATGAGTAGTAGTGAACTTGTTAAGGATATACATATGTAAAGTTTTTTAAATGCCATTCCTAAACGCACATCACTCGTGTGAGGTGAGCAGTTATGTCATAATCTGGTAACAACAGAAGTTCTACACAAGGCTCTGCGGTCTGGCCAGATGACCATATTAAGGCCTCACTCTTTAGTTTAGCAGGTGTTAAAGAAATATTTTTTAACGCAAATTAATACATATATAAAAATTCATTCTGGCAGTTTTAACACTTATAAGTTTACACCTGAATTTTTCTGTTGCAATACACCAAACTGATTTTTTAGATTCTTGCCCCTGATGTAGCACATATATTGATGTCAAAATATGCCAAAATGAAGCAAAATAAATTTTTCTAGCAAACGGTACATTATTTTAAAAAAACGCTCTGGAAAAATTGTGTACTGTATGACTGTACACAGTCTCAATTTTTTTTCAAAGCATTTGGTTAAAAAATATTGAAGTTAACTGCAATTGTTTGAACTAAATGAAGGATCGTGGCCTAAGGCGGCTCCCTGTATAGACTGTGTTTGTGTGTGTGAGACACACGCCAAGGTCGCTGTCGGTCGCCTTATGTAATGCAGGGTCGCCTCTACGTGCAAGCCACTCAACTGGCGCGCAGAACTTTGCTATAGGTCGTTCACGATGAAGTGAGCACTGCATTAAGTTTTCTTTCTGCCATTTTGAAGCCATGTTCAGCAATGTTTATATGAAAACTTCCATGTAACTAAAAACCAGTGTAAATGTATCAACTCACTCAAATGTTAATATCTATTGGACCAATAAAACATATATTTAATTAATTACAAGTTCAGCTGAGTGCTCAGTTCATAGTGAACAGCCTATAGTATTCATTTTCCTACGAGACTTCGAGCTGTGATCATATATTTTTTATTTGTGGCAAGTATAATCTGACGAGTGCTCATATTTCTGCGTTTTTCAAATCATATTGGTATATTCCCAGATACAGCGGTCTGGAAATAATTATATTGGTGGAAAGACTGTATAGTCGGTTCGGGATAAAGTGAGCACTCAAAGAAGCCCTGCAAAAGTTCTATTTTTAGCCAATTCGTATCTTTCCGCGCGTAACTACAAACGACGGGAAATATCTCACCTTTCTGGACACGTCACTTGATATTTGCGCGTGTAAGATAAATTGTGCAGTCAGTATGATGAATCGGTACAGTTTAATAAATAAAAAAGGTCGATTAATTATGTATAGAATATAATTGTGTAAAATTCGGTTGATTTTGTGTATGTATTGTCATATTTAAATAAGAATACGTACAGAACGGTACTGCGTAATTTCGCAGCCAACTATACAAGCAATAAGGCAACTATATATACAGTAATGGCTAGCGACACTTTTCAAATGTTAGATATTTAGTGCCCACTACATCATGAATGGCGTATAGAAGACCAGTGCACGTCTATATCATAGTTGCACATATGCCTGGCTAGTACACGGCACTTCCCCGCACATCATAACACATCTGAAGCACGCGGCAGGCGGTGTCCTTAAGGACAGTCATGTGGCAAAATAGTAATTTTATATTTGTATGAAACCATGTTGGTTTTATTGTCATTACTTGTGAGTACACTTAACACTAACAAAAGAAAAAAACTCTGGCTTTTAAAGTGTATATTTGTATGTTTTCCCTTCCCAGCCACTGTGAAAACCAATGAACATAATACAGTGGACAGATTCACATTGGATCTACATGTCACGGGCTACTTTTTACGTTTATTAAGACACGTTGTGAAATATTTTTGCATTGAAAAATATTTAGATTTTTTTGTAAATTTCAGCAATTAATAAAAAAATACAAGTTGGTAACGGGTTTTTAGTAGCCCGTGATATGTGCAGTACTTGCAATGTGAATTATTTCATTTCATTGTGTTTATAAGTTTTCGCGGTGGGTAAAAAAGGAAAACATGCACATTTCGACTTTGAAATGCCGTTTTGAGAAAACTGGCTGAGCTAAATTTTTTTCTAAGAGGATTCTCTCAAGTATCGTCTACATAACTAACACTATTTCATACAAACATAAACTTTTGATTTCCCCCATTTGAACGCTCTTAAGACGCCTGCCTGCCGGGCGTGTGTTTGTGTGAGTGAGGCACGGCGCCAAGGGCGATGTTGACTGGCTCATCTGGTGTGGTATCACCTCTACCGCAAGACACTGAAACAACGTGCAGTGGTATCGTACAACACTGGCCTGACTGACACTTTCAGTGCTGACCCCAGCGTTTTATTGGTGCAAAGTTTTAAGCGAAGTCCAGTACATCTTTCTATCGTACTTTCACATGAATCCCTTCACTAGTTGTTTAAATATAATAGATTCTAAAAACTGGTTTTAGCCATTGTGAGGTGCTCTGAAATTATCTCTCTAATTAACGCGATGTTTTGAAACTACTATTTTGACGTCGTGCACCCATTAGACACACTTTTAAAAGTTTTTTAGAATAAAAGAGCTCTGCTATCACGCTGCAACGCTGTTTACAAGGCAGACAGACAAGCGGGTGCCTTAACGTGGGTGACAGTCGTAGGAGCTGCGGGACTGTTTGTACGTACAGTGTGTGGAGTTGTGTCCAGCTTGCTGCACTGCGGGGCGCTAGAGGCGAGCACACGTGTAGTTAGCTTGTGCAGCTGAGCCTTACAGCCCTCCTCCCTCCCTCCCGCCTCGTGTTCTCGGCCAGGTTCAATCTAAAGTTCAGCGAGGCTTGATTGGCCACGGGAGCGAACGAAGGGAGAGGTTTGAGGTCGCCCACGGAAGCAAGTTGAGCCGTACTTCATAGGGACCCTGCATTGTCACGGAAATATTTGTAACATCATGTTATAACGCTATACTTGCACGTCTGCGGCTTGGTTCGTGGTCAATGATAGAATGTCTGTAACTCTCAGCGTCTTGGCGTTCCACTCGCAAATCACAGACACGTGGTGTCGAAGTTATTCTGATGGCGCAGTCAAATGAGAGATGACTCTGTATAAACACACACTACCAATAACCACAAAGCAAAGCTGCAGATGTGCACATGAGGCATCGAAACACGCAGTTGCATAAATCTTATCGCGAATATCCAGTCTCCCTATATCTCCACGTGAAGTGATAGCAAAGATTTATTTTAACGTTGTTGCTTTCACGAAACATTGATGGCAATATCACCTTTCAATAATTACTATCAATTGTTTCACTTCCACCCAATCAGAGCTTACGGGCACGGCTGCTACCGCAGCAGTGTCAAAATGGTGCATGTTGATGCGTCAGATATTTTTTTTATTACGTGTTTAACGAATCTGTCCGTTAAAACGTATTGTGCTGAGTTTCGTACGTGTGATTAAAATAATGATTCGTGTCCTAGCATAACTTTAAGGATCTTTAAGTGGGGAAAATCATAATTTTATATTTGTATAAAATAGTGTTCGTTTGGTAGTCAATTCAGCCAGTTTTCCCATAATGGCATTTCTGAGTAGGAATGTGCATGCATTTATTTACTTCATACACCCCACGAAAAACAATGAACATAAAGAAACGAAATAATTCACAGAGATACGTATATAGTGGCCTACAGTTCGTAGCATAGCCCACTACAAAATAGTTTTGTATTTAAAAAAAATGCTCAAAGTAGCGATAAACTCCAAAATTTAGAATTTTTAAAAATACAAAACTTTTTTTGTGATAGGTTGTTATGTACACCAAGCTGTAGGCCGTAAAATATAGTTGTACTGTAAATTATTTCATTTATTTATATGTTTTGATTTTCGATGGGTGCATGAAGCAAAAACATCCACATTTCGACTTTGAAATGCCGTCATGGGGAAACTGTTTTAGCTAATTTTTGGTAAGATGGAAATGTACTCCGAAGTAATGTTTACAAAATCGTTATTAGTTCATACAAATATATAAAAAAAAATAATTGTCCCCTACTTGACCCTTAATTTACGAGGAAATAGTAATATCTTCCTGGCTGGCTGTCTGCACAAGTTTTACAATAATAATTTTGTTGGAGATTGTTTGTTTGCCAGTGATACCAAATACGAAACTGACAACTAGGTTTTGCTCTGTTACACGAGTTTTATATCGTGTTAAATTGGTAAAGTTTACTGCAAACAAAGCATATTACGTTCGTTGTCAATATGATAAATAAATTCGACCTAATCGAAGATATATTTGCTTGTACGATCGATATTGTTGAAGTTCAAGTCGTCGATACACGTGACTTCTTGTAGTTCCCGTCCTTCTTGTATGTGTTTTTCGTCCCTACAGACATGACAACGACGTAATATGATATCTGCATTCTGCAGTAACGTCTTTAACTCTGGTGCAGTTGTTATTACGTTGACGCAGGAGGGTTCATGTCATTTACAACATAAGTGCATTCACAGCGTGGGCTCAGAGCTGGCGCGCTGTCAGTAGTTCCAACATGTCTGTTTCATCACAATGTTTTGATTTTTTTATTTGTGCAAGGTTTTTTTTATTTAAGACACAAAATGTGACTAAATTTGGCTCTTACGAAATTTTTTTATCTCGCATAGTTTTCGCGTAATGGCTTGTTAAAGTCAAAATGTGCATGTTGTCGTTTTAAGGTCTACACTAAAACCAACTGACATACAAAAACTGAAAAAATTCACAGTAGACAAAGACGTTGCAGGCTACAATTTCACGTACATAAAAACCGAAACTAAACATTTTTTGTATTTAAATAAAATACTGAAATTTCAAACAACAATTTGAAATATTTTTTTATTTTAAAAATACAAAACTATTTCATTTTGTAGTTTAGCATAGTTGAATTTTGTAGCCTACAACATCGTTATTCACTGTGAATTTTTTCAGTTGGTAAGTGAGTTGGTATTAGTGTCGTCCTTAAAACGGAAACATGCAAATTTTGGCTTTAACGAGCCATTACGCAAAAAACTATGCGAGGCAAAAATTAATTATAAGAGCGAATTTTAGTAACGTTTTGGGTCTAAAGTAAGAAAAAAAAGTTACTGGTACAAATATAAAAATAACAACTTGGTGATGAAAACTGCGGTAGACGGCGCTCTTAGCAGATGTGTTCACCTAGCGCATGAAGTTTGCTGTGGCTTGTAGTGCTTGCTTCGTTTTACGTGAAACTAACATGTATGTATATATATATATGTGTGTGTATATGTGTGTATGTATTGAACGTTGTAATGCGTGCGTTCCTATATCATTCTATACCATTCATCCGACCACAATGAAAGTTTTGTGAGTTGTGTGTGCTGCTGTGAAGGTGCCTGACAACAATGTCAATATGTATGGGGACATAATGGGGTGCCCAAGACAATCAGTGGAAAACAAATTTTTCAGGAAGCGTTTCTAAAATGTTCATTCATGGCCGTCAACATCATTATGCACCGTAAAATTTTTTGTTCCATATATTTTTTATAGTAATAAAACCGTTTTTTTACAATATCCTAAGTCATTACTTTAATTATTATCATGACAGTTACTATTATTACTTACATAAAGTTTGAAGCCCCCAAAAAAAATTTCATTTATTTATTTTAAATTTTGCATCAACGTAGTTGAGTGCTTGTACAAAATATTTTATCATTTATATAGTCTATATATACACACACACATAATCAATTTCAAATTATGACAAAACAATATAAGTCTTCTTCGGTACGAAAATAATTTTGCTTTAAAATATACATAAGCTTTTTTTTTTTTTAAACTAATAATAACACTACTCGCTGGTCTTAAAAGTGCAGCCGGCCTTCGTAGCGTAGTTAGTTAGGCGTTGGTCTACGCTGCGAGAGGTCCTGGGTTAGAATACTGACTAGGCCATGCATGTAGTGTTGTCCCTACGGCTCTGAAGACCTCGTTGTTAAAGTCCCGTAAAGCCGTCTCTCTTCTCACACTTCTACTTAAAGCACACACCAATATAGCCCGTATGACTTACATTGCACAATGCCTTCAGAGGCAGTAACAGATCTCGGGGGCTTGTCTTCAGTATGTTGTGACGGCAGTTGAAAGGCTTCTAATGATGGTGTAGGAGTTAGTAGGGGAGGACGTGGTCAGTGACGTCACTGTAGACAGGGTGGCGCGGTGGTCCATTAACACCCCTTCCTCCCCGCCACTGTGATTGGCCGATACTATGCGGGCACACAAACTCTCTCCTCCTACCACCATCTCCCCGTGCAACCCTAGTTCCTCTAGTCTGGCTACACACGCTGCTGTGTGCTGTTGAATCGCGTCACGTCTGTTCTTTACTGCACCGAGTCAACAGTCTATGTACACAACTTTACATTTCATAAATGTAATCGGGTGAAGTAAAACAAGCACACACTGATTATTTATGTTTTCCAATTCTCTGTAATTTTTTTTTTTTTTTTTTTTTTTTTTTTTTTTAAGATCTGCATTGCAATGGAGTGCGTCCAGTCAGGAAAATGAGTACAAGAAACCTTGCAGGTCAGTTTAGTACGCTGCGAATACAGGTCATACGCTTCTCAATGAGCGTGGTACTCTGACCCTTATCACTCCGCTGTTCGCAGAAGTCAAACATAGCCATTTGAAACTGATACGTAGAGGGATCAGTGCCAACCTTCCTCGAATTATTCATTTCCTGTTTTTGATTTCGTACAGTGGACATCGCACAGCGATGATGCACGGACATGTTTAACTGACAATATTGTCCCCATTACAAGCATTCCTGAGATCAATCAACATTGTACGCGTCTCGAAGTCAAGTTGAGTAAATAATAATAAAAAAATTACAAGCATTTACCAGCATAACTGATAATCCTACGTTCCTCAAAGTGGGTGCAAATTAACACTGAAAGTTAAAATCGTTTACGTTTACCTAGGAACATTAAATAATATTAATTTAGACACTTATGATAAAGAAAATACAAATGATTAATCAGCTTACCAAGTAATATAAGCATATGTAGTTTAATGAAACTAGGGAACAAATTTTTATAATTTCATTCTATCATAAAGTTAAAATATAGCCGCCTTTTTAAAATATTACCAAAGGACAAACGAAATACACAAAAGTCTCAAAGTAACTAAGTAGAATATGCGTGCCAAGATTAACGAACTTCGGAAAAAAAATTCTCAAATATGTCACATTGTGCTAAAATATGAAAATGAACGCCATTGCAAAATGTGAACACGTGATTTACGAAATACACAAAAGTGAAGTCAGCACGCGATGTAGTATATGCGCACTTAGTCTAAGAAACTTCGAGAAAATAAATATTTTCTCAGATATGTAAAAAAAAGACTACATGTGAAAATATTAACACAAAGTGAACGAAAATCGCAATCGAAGGCCAAAACAAATTCCCAAGCTGTATATGTGAACGAAGATTATTAAAAATCGGAAAAAAGGTTTTATAGCTGTATCAAACTAAAAATAAATAAATAAATAAATAAATAAATAAACTGGCCGCATTTTGGAAATATGAACAGAGGATGAATAACATATAGCCTACAAAACTCATGTCAGCTTACAAGTCTGTATACATGTTTAAATTTGTAAAATTCAGAAAAATATTTCCTGAGCAATGACCAACTATGCAAAAAATATACAAATGGCCGCCATTTTGAAAAATGAACACAGGATGAACGAAATACGCAACAGTTAAGTCAGCTTTGCGTGTAATATGTATATGTGTACCTAGGTTGATGAAATTCTGAAAATGATTTCCTAATGTATGTGATGCCATGTTAAATTTATCAAAATGGCCGCACATTTCCAAAATATAAACACAGGACAAATGAAATACACAAAGTTAATTCAGCTTTGTATGTAGTATCTGTGTACCAAGTTTGAAGAAATTATCATGTATGGTTCCTTAGATATCTAGTTTTATTTTAAAATGTTAAAATGGCAGCCATTTTTAAAATATTAAAAGGCCGTAAATGAAATACATAAAAGTCAAGTCAGGATGCTAAGTACTATGTGTGTACAATGTTTGATGAAATTCGGTTTACTGGCTCAAAAGTTTTTAAGGGGTAACACACACATGGACACACAGGCATTCGCACATACAGACACACACACAGACAGAAAGGTGATCTCATAAGCCTATATTTTTTCTCCGGAATGTATACTTAAAACCTAGACAGTAGTTTATGCTAACTTCACGGGCAAACATGTCTCTATAGCAACGTATTTCCGAACTACCGAGACGTCGTTATCTCGTCCATTTAACTGTAACGCAAGAGATCTCGCTTAACAAATGTATCATTCTGGGTAAATGTTTGCTCATTGAATTTGCAAACACCATTAGGGCCTATGTAGCGTTGTTGTTTTGTAGTTTTTTCATACTGACTTTCGAAATCACGTAGATATCGTTTTGCCGTTTATTTAGTCTACTATCTAGCATACACTCTTAAAACTTTTATCTCACCCGTCCTACTAGGTGAAAAACATCACGTTTTGAAACATTTTTACCAGCTGCGATATGCAAACTTTGGTAGTCTTATATGTTCATGTTGTTAATCAAATCTAGCGGCCAGAATTTGAAATACACGTATAATTAACTGAATAACTAACATGAAAACTACACATTTTATGTAGGTTAATAAGAAACAAATAGCATGTATGTACATAATAATAAATAGGGATCCGCATGAAAAAATATTGACATGTATGCAATTTAAGAATATGTATACGTATTGTAAAATTACTTGCTCATGTTTAGTTAAACCTTGTGGGAAAATACGTCTGCGTCTCGCACAGCGAGCAGGAGCGAGATAGGCTATGGTATAGAAGTTGCCAAGGGATACCAGTTACTGTACGTATTTGAGGAGCAACTTGCGAAGTTCCCTGCTGCAATGCGCTGCGGTAACGTCGTCCTAGTTCGTTAGTTACACACTAGAGTGCTGCACTGTCGTCCACAGCTGTCATTTATATTACCTTCGTTTCATTCAACCTGGTGTAGATACACTACGAAAAACGGCGTTTCATTCAACCTGGTGTAGCTACACCAGTGTAATTTGTGCTGCACAAATTACACCTGGTCTTGAGGAGGTGTAGGCGTGTAGCGGGTGTAGTGCAGTAAGCGAGCGCGCCAAGTTTAAATTTGTTACGTTTCGTTATGGAGAGATGGTTAAGAAAGTATGTTTGAGATGAAGGTTTTCACAATTCTTGTAGATTATAGTAAAATTGCAATAGTGAACGACAAAAAGTAATGCGTGTTACCGGCATGTTAGGGGTAAGTTTTTATGTGTGTGAGGTTAACCTCAACACTTCACATTTCGCATTTAAGGTAAGACATTTTTTTATTAAATTTTGTATCTTGTAATAACACATAGAAAGCTATTTAATTTTAAGTGGACACTAATTCTGGGCTTCTTGTATGATAAAAATTATTAATAAAATGAGAATTCCGGCCATAACTGAGTGTCATCATTTAGTTAAAAAGGAAATATTCTCGCAAATAAGCATACCAGTATTAAAAAGTATTCCTATGTGTTAATATATGATTCAAAGTGTTAAAAAATAACACCTTTACTTACATACGAACTATGAAGTGTTGAGGATATGTTACTAATACCAAGTGCTAATCACCACACACATTTCAAATTCACCCAAGAGACAAAACGTATATTAATTTCAGTCGTTTACTAGTGCGTTTACACTTTTATTTTCACAAACTTATTTATTGGTCAGTCTTTGGAGAAATCTTTATACACAGTGAATGATGCAGCACAAAATTAGCTAGAAGTCGTTTCATTCAACGGCGTTATAGTAGCTACACCAGCATACACCAAGACGGATCTTCGGTGTAACTGCACTACACCAGCTGCACTGGTGTAGCTACGCCAAGTTTGAATCAAACGAAGCTATGTACCGCAACCACGGTCGTAGAAGAACAGGTCTGGACACTCGCCTGGAAACTTGACCCCCTTGTTGTTTGGCTGTAGTTCATCAAGTTACCGAGAATGCTATACGTTTTTGGCGCTGCAGTTAGGGTGGTCGGCTCAAACTCCGCCCACTTCCCTCACACTACGATAAACAATTTATTAAAACGTATGTTTTATCAATGTACGAAATACTTCCTTTGCTCACAATTTAAAATCATGGCTCCAGAAATCTTTATTTACTTTATAATATTAACAATGGAAAAAAGTGGGCGGAGTTTGAGTCCGACCTCCCGGATTACAGCGCCAAAAATTACAACATTCTCGGTAACTTTACGAACTACAACCAAACAACAAGGGGGTCAAGCAAAATACATTGTTAGATAGGCGAGTTTCCAGACCTGTTCTTCTACGACCGTGACCGCAAGAGAAAGGTGTCTGAATAGTTCGACATTTGCCCGCTTGGTCCACCACATATGTCCAAGTGATGGTAGCGACCACAGCGGGAAGTTACCAACTACGGCATACTGTGTTACCTATGCTTATATTCAAAGGCGGTAGATTAGAAAGAGGCGTGGGAAGGATGGCGTGGGGGGTGGGAATGTCCGGCAGATGTTAGCAAGGCTTGTAAGAGGAAGGTGAGGCTAGGAAGGATTATACACGTACTGTAGATAACAGAACCTGCAGCTCGCTTATCTGCAAGTCTGGTGTGTGCGGGGTGTGAGGCCTCGTGCAGTGAAGACGCGTGAGTTGTCGCTTCTCACCGTTTGTTACATTTACTACCAATATGCCTTTTGACAACTAAAATACAGCAATAGTTTTTTTTTTTTCACGAGTGAAAAATATAAATAGTAGGGCTACTAATTGTGTGGCAAAGTAACGTGAGGTGTCATTAATTTCAGTTTTTAAAAGTAGTCTACGAATTTGCCTGTTCAACTATAAAAATCAAAATTGGTTATTTTAAAATACCTAACTAAAAATCAATTTTCCTTGCTAAATGTTTTGTTCAAATGTTGAAAATCGCGATACATTGCTAAAGACTAAATAAATTAAACTAATTCAGAATAATGACTTTAAAACATTTGTTAGTTGTAAATTGCATGCCTGTGCTCGTATCATAACGATAAGTAAATCTAAATACTATTTAACATTACATATTTTAGTTTAGTTACTGTTTACAATAGTCTTGTTCTTAAACTAAATGAAATTTACTATGTAGAATCTAGTGCCATCTAATTGCATATGATATAGGCCTATTAGTAGCTAAAATATAATTTTTTATTAGTAATGCCAGAAAAGTTTTGAATATAAATCATATTCTATTTATAGCACCAGTAGCAATATTCTTCCTCACAGATATCATTGTGGTCGTAGTGGTTTCATCATTGCCTTCACATTTAGACTTTTTATTTTCTGATATTTGGTTTTGTATTACACGATAATATACTGAGCTCAGTGCATACATAACAACGTGGTGTTGTCGTCGGAGCACGGATATAATGCTGGTCGACAGTTTTTTGCATTTAGATGATCTGTCTGTTGATCTTTGAACGATTCTTGCAATGGGTTGGTATTATGTATAGAACCGATATCATGGACATACGCCATTGCTTGCGAATGTTGCCGTCTTGCAGAAAACATCCACAATAAAACGAAAAAACAAACCAACAAAGAAAAGTCGAGCGTTAGCTGTTGTCAACAAACAAATAACATACATACAGTCCTAGAGAGGGACATA
>PNEQ01073049.1:16239-30686 GCA_003012365.1 Medauroidea extradentata | reverse complement strand
CCCCCCCCACCCTAACAGAAAATTTTAAAATTTCATTTTTTCTGCAAAGTGTTTCTAGGCCCCGACTTCCGTAGCGTTTTGCGGGAAATTAATTAACGTAATAATGTAAACATAAATTGATATCAGTAGCCAGACGTCACACTGATGACCGGTAGATATAACAGACAGACCCTTGTCCCCAAAAAATGAGAAAATCGAGATTCCGAGTGTCTTCTCTCGAGCGAATAGACCGACTTCCGTAGCATTTAACGGAAAAATAACGCAAGTGATATTTGAAATATAAATTCATATCAATAGGCAGACGTCTTACGATCAAAAGAACACCGCTAAACAATAGATATGATCGACCTCTGTCCTAAAAAAAAGAGAAAACTGAGCTGTCGAGTGCCTTCTCACGAGCGAATAGCCCGATTTGCGTAGCGTTTAATGGAAAAAAAAAGTAGGCATTCCTTACTAGTAAAATGCCCTTGTAAATTATTCACCAAAGAAAGAAGGAACATCATAAGTGATTGAAAATATCACTTTCACAGTCAGTATATGCGGTAAAAATAAATTAGGAGTTCCGGGATTACGTAATACACGAACGTCTATTTATTTTCCAAGTTCGACATACCCGGAGACAAATGTTTCTACACTTGGATAATAGGTAGCGCTATTATCGTGCTCACTTGTGAAACGCACGTTTTAGGACACGCAGTAACTCATTGTTTAAGCAAATTATGCACCAAGTTAATTGTTTTAAGTACGTATGGTGTTAACGCAATAAAGAAAAATATCAGGCTATTATTTATACGGTTCGTGTAAAAAAGGAAACTCATTAGGCGCGAGACGAGAGATATATAAGACGTCGTGAAACAGCCTAGAAGGAGGCTGTACTATAGTTAAATGAGCATATGCGCATGCGCTGGAACTTTGCGTCTACAGTACGACCTCAATATAGATCCTAATTCGTCGTAGTTGGAGAGAGGCCTGTCGGCTTGGCACAAGCGGCGCCGCCGCCGCGCGGTTTTCAAACTGTCACTGACACATTTTTTAACGGATTTTCGCTATTTTTGTTTTATTTTTAATATTGTGACTTACCAAGTAATAACTGCAACTCTACTATTCATATTTTAATGCCGTGAATTAGATACAGTATGTTTTATTCATTGTCAATGTAATTCCTTACAATTTTTTTTGTCATATAATTTTGTTATTTTTTGAGGGTTCCTGAGATTGTATTCGTAGAATCGCTACCTTCGTTAAATCCAGGGTTCGTAAAATCGGGGGTCTAGTGTAATCAGTAATATTGCGCTCCCCTCCTAAATAAATAGAACACATTGCAACATATTTTGTATTCAAGAGTACCAGCCATTGTAGTATAGGAAATGCCCATTTAATCATAACTGCCTTAAAGTCATTTAGCCCTAAATACCAACTAAATAAACCCACAGTGTAGCTACCATTTAAGTGAAACCCCCCAAACTAATACAGTAATAACTTATGAACCTCCATTATAATAACGACTTACAATATATTCGTTTTGTAACAACATGGCCACCGTAATAACTAGAAGACTAGGTCATGGGCACACTTATGAAAAGTACAATATGCTGTGAAATCAAACTGTATTCAAATACCACAGTTCCCAGAAGTATGCTCCTCAACCCAGGCGCTAGCAGCTACATGAATTAATAACCTTCATGCCCTTGGTAGAGCATCTAACTGGAGTAAAGATTACAGGACTTAAACCCCGCACATACATTACAGAGAAAGTTAAATTAAGTGCAACATTTAATTACTAAAATAAAACAGAGAAAATAAAATGAATGTGCATCAACTAATCTGATTAAAATAACAGAACTTTAGGGGTAAATAAATGGTGTAGTAACTGTTAGACAGAACGTACATTAATAATAAAACATGAAAACAACATTCAAAAGAAAGAGAAATGAATATTATAGTAAAATAATTATTTAATAACCTCTCTATACAGAAGTGCTACAGTTTCCTAGGACTTAATCCCAGGAATTAGCTCGAAACGTAAATAGAGTGAAAAATCCAAGTTTGAACCATCAGTACTTACCATGAAACTTGTACAAACAACCAAGGTGCTCCAGTAATGTTTCCAAGGACTTTGTCACGGGAGGGAGTTCCAAGTATCGATGAATCACAATATCAAACACCTGAAAAACCAAATTAAGAACTTCAAAATTTCAAAAGGAAAATATCTAAGATGTTATTGTTATGTGTGAACTTAAGCAATACTATATAAACAATTTTAAAACTGATATTGTATATGTTCAAAATTCACAAAATTCTGAAGTTAATTTAATACTGAAGATTGATGTATGCATGTGTGACGGGTGAATGCATGAACTGATGACTGAATGGAAGTATATGTGGAAGGTGTATGTACGGACAGGTATAAACATGTTTGGTTGAAATAATTAATGGAAGGATGAACAGATGAAGAGAAGGATGGATTTAGCACTGCTTGAATGGATATATGGTTGACTGACAAATTTCATTAATTTTGACTTTTAATTACCATTCAACAGTGTTATACAACAATTCAAGCAAAATATCATTATGTTTGATTGTTTTAAACACAGTGTTGAGTGATTTACTCTAAACCTTCAGTTTGTTAAAAGTATATTTTGGTACTGTATTTCATCTTCATGTCAAGAAGTTGTAATTCTCCAGATAATGGACAGTGATCATATTTCAATTTGGGACTGGTGCGTAGGGCTGATGTGCAAATCTATGAATGGTAGAGGTTGTGCTGGGGTTTCTCCCCACCGAACTTGGTGCTTTGACCTGAATTAACGGGAGCAATAAAGTACTTTTACGGCAGCAGACGTGTGTGTGCGCGCGCTGGACACTGGGGTGTGGAACTGATACCTTCGGCCAAGCTCGGGCCGCATTCGGAACTGTTTGGGCCGCCCTCCCTCTCCTGGCCCTCCCCTCCTTTCCTTGGCCAGCGTCAGCTGGTGACCCGCCGCGGAAAGGCACTCTGGTCTCCGCCTCCATCCGTGAAAGGTCGTCTCCCTCTCGGCACTCCGTCGGTAAGTGTACAGTTTTGATTCGGGTGCACAGGTCGTCATTTTGTTGCCGGCTCGGTAAGCCGCGTGTTTACCGTACGTTATTTAGTAGATTCTTTAGTTTTGATTAGTCCATTATGACGTACCGGAGGCGTGTCGAGGGGGCCCGAATCTAATTGCGCTATTGATTTGTATGGGCCCTTCAGGCCATGTTGTGGGCAATTAAATGTGTAACCTTATGTTAACTATTGTACACCCTTCCCGATGTCATTGTATGTAATGAGTGAAAATTGATAATACATCGTTTCCACCCTGTATTATCTAGTTTGGTTATTTCGTTGTGTTTACCTTCTCGGGTAACTCGAACCCTTTCGTCTCTCGTGCCCAGAGTGTGGTACAAGGTGGAGGTTCAGATGTCACAGTCAGACGCTGACTTGTCACAAGCTCAGTCAGCTACGAGTAGCTGCTATGCAGTCAAACACGTCTTCATTAACGCCTGCATCTCAGTTTCTTTGCTATAGGCTTACAAGTTATCACACAAGTTCTTTGTGAATAAACAAAAGGTTTACATGATATTACTTTCTTCCTTTGTCAGAAAAAATATTTAGTTGAGTATTTTTAATGCATTTATTACCGGTATATAAACATTATAAAGGCCACATAAACCAATAACATTGGCTACTACAGCCTTCCAGGCGCCCAAGAGCCAAGGAAATGCACTGCAGCGGTAACATGTGGCCGGCAACTGTGCGCTACTTGGCAACGCCGGGCTGGATCAGCTGCTTACAAGGTCATCACGTTCCTGTGCACTGTTGTCGCCTACCAGTCAAGCACTAGGCACATGACTGTGTGGTACGGTACCTAGATCCTTGTTTTCTCCGCCCGAGAGTTGCACGCTGGTGAGACAAAGTATCTAGGCACGCACTCCAGTTGTATTGATATCCAAGCGATGGATGCTTCGCTGTGAGGAAAAAGTAGCCTATGTCACGAATATAATGCTCATCAAAATTTGTACCATAAATTTTATAACAATAAAAAAAAAAAAAAAAAGAGACAATTTATATGATTTGTGACGGAAAATACAATTCTCGAAACATCGCACAACTCCGCAGCTTACAGCTTAACTTTCAAACGATTTTAAGGTAACCAAAAATTTTCACACGAGTAGAAATTTTTCAAGGCCAAAAATATGTAAGCTGTCTTATATGTCGGCAAATATGGTGCAGCATTTTTTTTTGCCTTGCAGCAAAGCATGCGTCGCTTAACGGTCAATACAACTGGAGCGTATGCCTTGATCCTTCGTCTCGCCAGCATGCAATTCTTCTCGAGCGGAGAAAACAAGGGTCTAGGTACCGTACCACACAGTCAAGTGTCTAGTGCTTGGCTGGCAGGCGACAACAGCACATAAGAATGTGATTACTTTGCAAGTAGTTGCTGCAGCCCGGTGTTGCCAATTAGTGCGCAACGGGCTTCAGTCCGACACTGCCAAGTAGCGCACAGCTGCCGGTAACGGATGTTGCCCACCACGCGTTACCGCTGCCGTGGCACTCGCCCTCTTGTATCGTCTTTGATTTTTGGGTGCCCGGAGGGCAGTAGTAGCCAGTGTTATTGGTTTATGTGTCCTTTATGATGTTTATATACCGGTAATAAAAATGCATTAAAAATACTTCAACTAAATACTGTATTTGTTTCTGGCAAAGGAAAAAAAAATATTGGTCGGGAATTTCAAAAGTAATAATTCACTTTTTTTTTCAAGATATTGTAACTTAAACATTATGACTCGTCTATCTGCGGTTTCGTCCTTTAGGCCGATAAATACGGAGGCCACAGACAGTGCCTCTTGTTTGTACAACTTATTCACTGGGACCAACTGTAACGAAACATTAGCAGAAAAATTCCTGTATGCCAGTAAAACCTACCCAAACTGTTTCTCGTTATTTTTGTACCTTTATTAGACAAACGTCTAAAAACCTGTAGAATTTTACAACTTCCCGTAAAATCTTAAAAATTCTATTTTCCATAAATTATATGGGTAACACAACATACACTTGTGTAAACTAGACACAATACTGCAAATGTGAAGGAGGCAGTTTTCCTTACATGAGAAACATATCATACTCCCCTCTACTGAGAAAATCTTGTGCTATTTTGCCAAATGAGTTGTTGAACATACACAAGCCCCCTCTGTACAGCAGTGACAAGCCATCCCAGCAGGTTCAGGCGCATGTGCGAGACTGCCTCCCGCCAAGACTGCACCAAGTGAAGCTACATGGGTGTTCACGTACCTTATGTTAAAAGTAATACATATAATGTTCATCTCACCGGCAGGAACCTGAGGCAGACGTTACCAAAGTATACTGGCAAGGAATGGTATGGGGATGACTGGCTCCCGCCAAGACTGCACCAAGTGAAGCTACATGGGTGTTCACGTACCTTATGTTAAAAGTAATACATATAATGTTCATCTCACCGGCAGGAACCTGAGGCAGACGTTACCAAAGTATACTGGCAAGGAATGGTATGGAGATGACGGGCCTCCTGTTTGTTCTAGAATCCCCTCGGGAGCAAACTTCTCTGGATACTTTCGGTGGAATGCAAGGTGTTTTTCATGCCTGTAAAACAAAAAAACTCTGTAGATGCATACAGTACTCCCAACTTAAGTTTGTACTATCAGTATGTATTCTTTTTTTTTTTCATTACTTACTAGACAACAGATACAAAGGCTACTCATATGATAAAGTAACACACACAAGACGAGAACATTTTTAACTAGATTACCACGGTTAAGTTGATATTAGCTTCCTTTTAATATTGCCATCAGCCATGAGAGACATGTAGTTCTAATGAAATCAGACTGTTCTGCCCATCAGACCTGTCTTCCAGTCAACATACAACACTTCACAAACTAGAATTTATATTTGTAAAATTTCCACCTGTACGAGCCAGGAAACAAACATGGGATCGAAGTAAAGCAAAGCATATGTGTGTCCTCTTTAGACAATATTAGATGTGCCACATGCACAGTTTTGACCCTTTGAACATTCACACAGTTTTCTCTCAAGTAAAACCATGATACTCGGTGCTGTCACCAATTACAATTAAACAATGTTACAACAAACTCCATTAATACAAAATTTTAGTTTCTACTGTACTAAGTTCCTCTTGGAATGAAAAGAGAAATTAAATGCTGATTTTATGATTAGTAAAAACTTTCTTTGTCCGAAACACAATGTAATACAAATCTGTCGAGTGGCTCTGTCTATCTCAACTGCTTTCTGTGTGACCTGTCACGCACATGTTTGTTCTTTATTCTGCTTCTGAATCGAGCTTCCGTCCCTTCCAGACGTCACCTAACCAGAAGCCACCAGGTCAGGAGTGTTCTTTGAGGTGAGGTCAGTCTAAGTTGATTTGGTATAGTGGTAACGACCAACTTTCTTCTGTCATTGAAGTTGCTGGAGTGAGCTGAGGGTCTATCTTCTGCCTCAAAGAATACTTCCCCACACCCACCAGACACCGAAACTGAATTTGAGGGAGATCTGGGACATCAATGATTTATTCTTAGCACTATTGGTAGGGAAATGAAACATGGTTGAGTGTGTGTGGAGGCTGGTCTGCTAATGTACATGGGTTGCAGGAACTGTTTGTTCCTGGAGCCAGTGGTGGGTGCTGGATGGAAACTGCTCTAGTCTTAAGCTCCATCTCTACTTCTTACTTCCACCTCAGCTTCCAGCGAGGATGGATCTTTCTGCCAATCCGCTGGGCCGGGTGAATCATGTTGATATATTTTACCTTCTCGGAACAGCAGTTCACATCACACTGGATGCGCCCTCCAAGGCAGACTGTTTTCACGTCTAATTAGATTACTCCATTGGAACCAAGGGGATAAATGATGAAGGACTGGATTGATTGGTCAACAATATTTAATTCTCTACCCTTATCATACAGTCTTGACACCAATACAAATTACTGTATGGGTGGCAGTCTATGATGAATTTACAATTACTACTCACTGCGATACAATACTAACTGTATGGAGCTCCTACACAATATACAATATCTGTCCAGGGAACAACCAATACCTTTATTACAAAATACCCGGTACTTCAAGGATTACACTATGACCTTACTATGGCATCGTTTAGACTAATAAAAGGGGGCATGATACCTGCATAACCCTTTGCGCTACACACACTGTGAGCACAGACGGCTGCCCTCACGATGATCAGGGATGAGGTAGCAAGCTTGAGAGACCCTTAACTTCGTCTCACATCAATGTATTCTTTCGTCAACCCTGACAGTGCGTAACCACCAAGCTTGTAATGGACCTGTTCTCTTGAGGCATAAGGCCTCAGCCACTTACGAAACCTGAGTTACAGGCAGTCCTACACCACCTAATTCTGCTGCGGTGTGCGTGTGTGTTTCTATTTTGTGTGTGTTGGTCAAGATTTTAGTTTTATGTATAAGTTCCTTTCTACAGACACAAGTACATATTTTAAGGTTTGTATTTCCAGCACACGAGCCTGGTACATGTAGTCAACTGTCAACTATATTCCATAGTTGGCAATCCTGCGCTGGAGGCAAGACAACATGGCCGTAAATGGTGGTGCGGGTTGCTGCCGCCTATCCGTTGGTCTTTTCTTTGTGACATCATACATCATTGCACATTTTATTTTATAATGTTTACACAGAAACATTATTTCGTCCTCTGGGAATTGGATCTTGCTAGTTTTACTGCTTTTCTTTTCTACGTAACTGGCTTTACACTCGACAGACTTCTATGCCGTACCGCGTTTTAGTGTCTGTGTACTTCGTACTACTACAAAACATCTTTTTCTTTTCCAAGAAGATTATTGAGAATGTGACCATACTTTGTTGTGAACTTGGCTTGCCTGTGTTTGTTGTTTGCCATTTTTGTGCACATGTTTGCACTTGTCCCATTCTTTTCTTTGGCTTATGATTTTGACATCTATCTCTGCACCACACATTTTTAGAATTTATTGCTCATTGGACTCATTATTTGTAATTGGGAATTTATTAGCATTGATGTTATGCCCCATTTCTCACCAGGAAGTTTCTAGTCAAGGTGATGAATTTGGTTCACCATTTGGGTTTATGGTTTTGTCACATATGGTTGAAAGAAGCTTTCTTGTTTACGGAAACTTAACTTTTTTGCACTATGCCTATCAAGTAAGTCTACTGTACGTTTTTCGGCACTGACGCAGTTTTCCGTTAGTCTACCGTCACTAATTTTGTTTCTAGTGTCTGGTGCCATGTTGTCTTTGTTTCCTTGGTTTTGTGTGTTGTGAATCTTTGTTGCCATGTCCAAAAAGCTGAAGCAAAAGCATCTTTCTTACCGCTTCATCTGGCAGAGTCACCTTCAGCGTGCCAACAGTTGCGCTCTGGTCGTCATGAAGGAGCCATCCAAACACAGTTTGTTCGTTCCCATCACCCGAGACTTGCTAAAGATAAAATATAATTTTGATACTGATTTCATTGCTGTGCGATTGGTGGTGGATAAGTTGCAAGATGTGGACGCTCAGAAACATGTTGGGCATTGAAAATGTTTCTGCATTTAAGGCTCTTAAAGTTCCGGTAAAGCAGTGGAACTTAATGCCGCTTCCAATCCAAAGCAAACGTTTGACATATCCCCATTGCGTCCAGTTCTTAATTACTTAAATGCTAACCCCCGATTTTCAACACGTATTTTAACCTAACAGCACTAACCTTCGCCCACACATTTCCGGCCATTGTGTAGCCGTTTATTTTGATACTAGTGCAATATGTTAGCATGTAAGATTGTATGTTGCCGCCTTTATTTTTGGAACAGCATTTACTTATGTTTCATTGTTACTGAATGTATTACCGTATTTACTAGTGTATAGCACGCACTTTTATTTAAAAAAACTGATAAAAATTCAGTGGTGCATAACGGAAAATAGAAAAAAAAATATGTGGAAGAAAGGTCAGTGGTCGGTTGATGGGGGCGGCGGGAAGGGGGGACGAGAAGGCTAAGTTAAAGCCGTAAATTGACAGGTGTCAAGAGTAGGAAGCAAAGAAAAAAACGGCTGGTCGGTCATGATGGAGGGTAGGAGGAGTAAGAAGCGGAAGTTATAGTCGGTAAACCAACCGGTGTCAACTGTGCGAGGCAGAGAGAGAACACTCTCACAGCCAGGTTCCTCTATCATTACTCCCCGCTGCTAAAACCCTAAAAGTTAATTTTCATGATAAGCTGTCCTGCCATGGGGAAAGAAAGAAAGAAAAAGACGTCATTGTTCTCCTCATTCCCCCTTCCCCATTCCCCACCCGGGGAAAGATATTTGTCAGCTCATGACCAGCTATCTTTTCATGGGAAAGGAAGGAAGAAAAAAAGAGCCTCATTTTTTTTTTTCATTCCCCCACCCCCTCAAAGATACCAGGAGAGATAAAAAAGGCAAGCTTGCTGCTGTCACGGCATGTTAACTTAGGAGTGAGGGTATCTCAATGGCTTAGGGGAGGAGGGGTGGTGACATGCTGGAAGCGGCTGGTACAGCAGAGCAAGAGACAGGGAATGTTGTTCAGGCACACACGTGCGAGGCGAGGGCTGGCAGACGGCAAGCGACCTTGGCAGAGAGACAAACCACCCCACCCCTCCTGGCTCGCCCCCACCCTCTCTGCTTTCACACTCTTAACCAGTGTGAATGTTATCTTTCCTCTCTCTTTCATATGTTGCCAGCTATGGTTCCTTCTTCCCCACTCCTTCTTTGACCACACCGTCATAGCGTCCCTCACTGCTCGTTCGTTTGGCTAATCCTACCATGTTATTTTTTTTTTTTTTTTTTTACATGCTAGCAAGGCACTAAAAATTTTATTCCCTGTAACTTGTTGCAAAAATCGTTGTGCCCACTATACACGAGGGCGCACTATACACGAGTATATACGGTATTTAATGTATAATAGCAGCCAGCAAACTTTGTTAACATTGTGTATTTACAAACACAACCAACTGCTTCACAAGTGTCACTAATCCCATGCACAGAACTCTGTATAGTGCACTAATAAACAATGCACTAATAAACAATCACAGATAATACGTACATAAATATTTATTGTATTTGTTTGTTATCAATTGTTTAATGAGTCTACGACTGGTATTCCTAAACGTTTCTAGAAGGGTTCAGGTGCAGGTCATGGCTTTTATGTGACTAATCTAAGAATTTTCCTTCGCTTAAACTAGTTACCCTTAGCCCTATAGGCAGCTACACATGTTACAACGTATTTTACCGCTTGCAGGCCAAATATCATTTTTAATTAAAAGAGAGAAACCAAAAACAGTCGAACCATACAGAAAAAAAACTCTGTAGCAGCAAGGACACTAAGTAATAACTCGCTAGCATTTTAAAAACCTAAATAGTCCAAAAAAAAACAATTTGTGATTTTCAAAGCAATACAGTGTAAATAAATTTTTTCAGACACTATTACGTAACAGATTCGGTAGCTCAGACGCTAAGGCGTCAGACCACCAGTTATTATATTCGGGTTTGAATCCAGGTAACTCGGAAATTTGTTTTACTTTTTTTTTATATTGTGCAGCACAATATGGTAAACATGAAATTAATGTTTATTTCTATAACATACCTTCTAGGTATTTAAATAAATCAAAAATAAAGAAATTAGTTGATACGAATAATGAACCATTGTTGATGAATAGAAATTTTTTCCCACAGTAAACTGCAGTCAGATTTTAAGGAAACGACATCTGGTGTACGGAATTAAACAACTTCACTTTTATTGTTTTTTGTGCTCAAATATCGAAAAAATATTGGATGTACAATCAATAAGCACCTTTTGTAAACCGGCCTACTTAGAAAATATGCAAATGTAGATATTCGAAACTTAAACACATATTTATGAGATACTCTAGTACATATAGTGTATAGTCTGTACTGGAATATAGTATCTGTATACTAATGTACTAAATACTAAATATCCAAGACTGCAGTACTTTGCTGAATTCCGGTGTTGTCAAAATAGCTTATAAAACTATTTCCAAAGAAAGGAAAATTTAACAACTAAATTAAATTGTAGATTTATTTTGTATATTAATAAAGGAATGACTGAATAAAGTATGCTGACTTGGTGCTAAAACATAAGTAGGAAATAATTAACAGATCCTTACAGTAATTAAATTTAACCAAAATAAATTTTCTGTATCTAAAATAAACTGTAAATAGGACAGCTTTAACCATCCCGAGTTGGTAAGACTTTAGAAAACTACATAATTTCTCCATGATGGAATATATTGGAATTTAAAGAGAGTGGGAATATATATAGTAATGCCTCTAACAAGCTCAAATTTAGTTTAAAAATGTGGTAAGGATGAAAATCACCTCTCAGGACTACTGAGATTAACACTAAAGTCCTAATACGAAATGGGAAAATACAGCAACATACAATTTTGGCACAATAATACACATTGCGGCACAATTTAAATAAATTCCAGCAGCTTTGGTTCAAAACATTTAGGCAGTGAAGTTCTATAGAAGCAAAAATTTATCCACGACATCTGTACTCAGGACCCTTCTTGATTCATGGCATCATCTTATTCGCCGAGACGCTTGTTCTTGAACACCAAAATAAATTTTTATTATTTTGAAATTGTCGGGTCTCTTCTATCATATCCGCGATTTCCCTACTTTAAATACATTGCTGGGCATCATAAAAACCTACAAAACATTACGATGGCGCTGGCTACAAAAATATTTGCCAGTGAACAAAATTAATTGGTCCATCTCTTCGTCGAACCCAGCCATGGAGATAACTTCCACCCACACACATGATTATTGCAACATTCAAAGCATCACGCCAGGCCATTCGGCCGCTCTGGGTCAAAGATTATGCGCAAGGTTCGCCGCTCAGCTTGGAAGCATTGTTATGTTTGTCTGTTGTGCAACAATTTGGGTTTCTGATAAAACACATTCAAAAGTATTAGAAATTATTGTTTTCTCATTGGTAATCTCTAAGTTGTTATGTGTTACGATCACCAACATCAATTTAGAAACAGCAATTTTTTTTTTGTTTCACACACTAAGAAATACGTTGTTTTTGTTGAGTGCGTCGGCGTTCATGGCAGTATAACTTAACGGAATTTAAATTCTTAAATTGCGTGTGTCATGTCATGTTTTTTTTTTTTTTTTTTTTTTTTTTTTTTTTTTTTTTTTTTTTTTTTTTTTTTTTTTTTTTTTTTTTTTTTTTTTTTTTTTTTTTTTTTTTTTTTTTTTTTTTTTTTTTTTTTTTTTTTCCTGAATACACATTGAATGTTTTGGTTGATTCACGTTTTCGGTAGAATTCCTAATGTTTTGATAAGTTTAAGAAGGTATTTTATAATGTTACTATGTGAAGTATATACATATACGTATGTATATATATATATATATATATTTTTTTTTTAATTATTTTCGGATTGGCAGTTTAGTTTTCTTTTTATTGTTGGTGAAACTTTAGTAATTGTTGACCGAGATTGTAAATTGGTAGTTTAACAATTTAACTTGTATTTTTATGATTAGGACCTTATAGCAACGTGACGTTATCCCTTTTGTGATTATGACGAACCCAGTTCCTGGCCGTGCTGTGTTGTGTTGTACATGTCGACTCTTGGCAGGGCTGCCCGGCTGCAGTTATATGTGCCTTGCAGCGTGGGCAGTCTGTTGTGACAGTATCTGCTGTAGAATGATACCAGACGTGCTTGGGCTGGCGTTCTCGGTGCAGTGGTGAAGATTCTTTCTTTTGCTTACTGCGTAGCATGCTATCGGTAGGAGGGGAGAGTTTCTTAGCTTAGAGCGTGGGGTATGATGACGCTCAGTAGCAACAGCATCACACGGTGATTATCACAGAGCCCACGCTGATTGGTTGGCATTTTGCTGACGATCACGAGGGAGGCGTGGCAGCGGCTCTGTCGTTGTGGTCTTCGGTGCGATGAGCCCGATGTGATAAGACGAGAGTCCTAAATAAACCTACTGTCGAGAGGCTGCCGGAGGAGCCCGTGGTTCCGTCTGACATGCAGTGCCGTAGGATGAGTATAGTCATTTAGTTAATACATTTCCTGTTAGTATCTAGACAACGAACCACATCTTCACATACACCTGGTGTATAGTTTTAGTTAAGTATTTGTGTAAGTTTAGGTACTAAGATGTGATCAAATTGAAATAGAGCATCAATAAAGTAATTATTTAGTCATTGTTTAAGAAGTTGTACCACCTGTGACTGACAAATAAGTGAATAAACTGTGTTAAATTAGTATTTAAAATGAATAAAATGTAGTAGTTAACAAAAGTTTTTTTCGTTCGCACATTTTTTTTGTGGTTTGTTTACCTTGTATGTTTGCCTGAGAAGACGCTGGTATGCATAGGTAGCGCTAAGGGCGGTGGCTGCCGGAACTAAAGAATAGTTGAATTTTGAGACGCTAGGTGGCGGACGAGATGCAAATGGCAGCCACCATGAATGTTTATTTATGTTTCAGTAACGAGCATTAGAATTGAATTGTTTTTCGAATATGGTAATCATTAAACGCAATAAAGTATTTAAAGGAAGTTCGCATTTGCAAGAAATAATAACAGTAATGAGTCAATACTAAAAAAGAGGAATTTTGTTGTCGCACACTTATGTAATTTTTTTTATGTGAACCTAGAATCAATGTTGTCCTTTTGAGTGTTTCAGTTCTCTGGAAACATTTTTGTAGTAAAAAATTGTAAAGTTATGATCACTCATCGGCAGTCAAGAATGCTGGTGTTGACAGACACAGCGAATGTTCCTGTCTTCGCGTTAAGGCCTGTGATACGAGGGGCGTGCGAGATGTCGGGAGTGGACAGTCAATCTGCTCTGTTCGTAACATTCTATTTTCTAGAAAAGGTGAATGCAGTCTGAGTTATTTGTTGTAATTATTTGGTTAATTCTGCGACTGAAAATAGGATTTAATTTTTTGTTTGCTGCAGTGGAGGTGCACCTGCTATTAAAACGTAATTTTTCAGTATTTAAAGACCTAGTGAAGTTTAATTTTTTTTTGTATCATTAGGAGAGAGTAATATTAAGTCTAGAGTTATTTAGGAATTTGTTTTGCGTAACCTAAGAAGGTTACAGGAGAAAAAACCCCAAGTTTAGAGTTGCAGGGGCGAATGACCCAGACGAGTGTTTTTTAGGTGCAGTTAACGGTCCAAAGAGATGCACAAAGATGGTATCTATTTGTATGTGATAGTAAAGGACATCTTGGAGGGGATGATTATTGTAGTAATTATTATATTCAAACGCAGAGAATGATTCAGACAGTTCAAGGGTTCTGTCGAGTGGATCTCTGTTAAGTATGGGTGTGTGTGTGCTGTGGCGGCTTGGTCATCGTGGTCTTCGGCGCGATGAGCCCGACATAAACGCCGCAACTGGGGGGGGGGGGGGGGG
>PNEQ01073048.1:0-30485 GCA_003012365.1 Medauroidea extradentata | reverse complement strand
GTTGCAGAGCTGTGTATAGCAGGCTATAGAGCTGTGTATAGCATGCTGCATAGTTTAGTATAGCAGTTTGTAGAGTTGTGTATAGCAGGTTGCATAGCTGAGTTAGCATGTTTCATAGCTGTGTATAACAGGTTGCCGAGTTGAGTATAGGAGTTGCAGAGCTGTGTATAGCAGACTTAAGAACTGTGTATATCAGGCTACAGAGATGTGTGTAGCAAGCTGCAGAGCTGTGTAACGGGCTGCAGAGTTGCGTATAGCAGATTTTTATAATTGTGTATAGCAGACTGAAGAACTGTGTATAGCAGGTTGCAGAGTTTTATATAGCAGGTTGCAGAGCTCTGTGTAACGGGCTGAAGAGCTACGTGTAAAAGGCTGAAGTTATGTGTGAAGCAGGCTGCAGAGCTCTGTGTAACAAGCTGAAAAGCTGTGTGTAGCAAGCTGCAGAGCTGTGTATAGCAAGCTGCAGAGTTGTGTGTAACAGTCTGCGGAGCTGTGTGTAGCAGGCTGCAGAGCTGTGTGTAACAGGCTGAAGAGCTATGTGTAGCAGGCTGCACAGCTATGTATAGCAGGCTGGAGAGCTGTGTGTAGCAGGTTTCATAGTTGAGTATGGCAGGTTTCATAGCTGAGTAAAGCATGTTTCATAGCTGGGTATAGCAGGTTGCCGAACTAAGTATAGCAGTTGCAGAGGTGTGTATAGCAAGCTGCAGAGCTGTGTATAGCAGGTTGCCGAGCTAAGTACAGCAGCCTGCATAGTTGTGTGTAGAAGGTTTAATAGTTGATTTTGCAGGTTTCATAGCTCTGTATAGCAGGTTGCCGAGCTGAGTATAGCAGTTGCAGAGCTGTGTTTAGCAGCCTGAAGAGCTGTGTGTAGCAGGCGGCAGTGCTGTGTATAGCAGGCTGCAGAGTTGTGTGTAGCAGGTTTCATAGCTGAGTATAGCAGGTTTCATAGCTCTGTATAGCAGGTTGCCGAGCTGAGTATAGAAGTTGGAGAGCTGTGTATAGCAGGCTGAAGAGCTGTGTATAGCAGGCTGCAGAGCTGTGAATAGCAGCTGCAGAGCTGTGTATAGCAGGCTGCATAACTGAGTACATCAGGCTGCAGAGTTGTGTATAGTAGGTTGCATAGCTGTGTGTAGCAGGTTTCATAGCTGTGTATAGCAGGTTGCCGATCTGAGTATAGCATGCTGCAGAGCTGTGTATAGTAGTTGCAGAGCTGTTTATAGCAGGCTGCATAGCTGAGTATAGCAGGCTGCAGAGTTGTGTATAGCAAGTTTCATAGCTGTGTATAGCAAGTTTCATGGCGGGGTATAGCAAGTTTCATAGCTGTGTATACCAGGTTTCATAGCTGTGTATAACAGGTTGCCGATCTTAGTATAGCAGGCTGCAAGCAGTGTATAGTAGTTGCAGAGCTGTGTATAGCAGGCTGCAGAGTTGTGTATAGCAGGTTTCATAGCTGTGTATAGCAGGTTGCCAAACTGAGTATAGCAGTTGCAGAGCTGTGTATAGCAGGCTGCATAGTTGTGTGTAGCAGGCTGCAGAGTTGTGCATAGCAGGTTGCATAGCTGGGTATAACAGGTTTCATAGCTGGGTGTAGCAGGCTGCAGGGTTGTGTATAGCAGGTTGCAGTGTTGTGTGTAGCAGGTTGCATAGCTGAGGATAGCAGGTTTCATAGCTATGTGTAGCAGGCTGCAGAGCTGTGTTAAGCAGGTTTCATAGCTGTGTGTAGCAGGTTGCATAGCTGAATATAGCAGTTTTCATAGCTGTTTGTAGCAGGCTGCAGAGTTCTGTATAGCAGGCTGCAGAATTGTGTGTTACAGGTTGCATAGCTGAGTATAGTAGGTTTTATAGCTTTGTGAAGAAGGCAGCAAAGTTGTGTATAGCTGGTTGCAGATTTGTGTGTAGTAGGTATCATAGCTGAGTATAGCAGGTTTCATAGCTGTGTATAGCAGGTTGTCGAGCTGAGTATAGCAGTTGCAGAGCTGTGTATAGCAGGCTATAGAGCTGTATATAACAGTTGCAGAGCTGTGTATAGCATGCTGCATAGTTTATTATAGCAGTTTGTAGAGTTGTGTATAGCAGGTTGCATAGCTGTGTATAGCAGGCTGCATAGTTGAGTTAGCTGGTTTCATAGCTGTGTATAACAGGTTGCCGAGTTGAGTATAGCAGTTGCAGAGCTGTGTATAGCAGGCTGCAAAGCTGTGTAGAGCTGGTTGCCGACCCGAGTATAGCAGGCTGCAGAACTCAGTATAGCAGGCTGCAGAGTTGCGTATAGCATGTTACATATCTGTGTTAAGCAGGTTGCAGAGCTGTGTATAACAGACTGCAGAGTTTGTATAGCATTCTGCAGAGCTAAGTGGAGCAGACTGCAGAGCTATATGTAACGGCTGCAGAGCTGTGTGTAGCAGGCTGCAGAGCTGTGTATGGCAGGCTGCAGAGTTGTGTATAGCAGGTGGTATAGTTGTGTGTAGCAGGCTGAAGAACTGTGTATAGCAGGCTTAAAAACTGTGTATATCAGGCTACAGAGATGTGTGTAGCAAGCTGCAGAGCTGTGTAACGGGCTGCAGAGTTGCGTATAGCAGATTTTTATAATTGTGTATAGCAGACTGAAGAACTGTTTATAGCAGGTTGCAGAGTTTTATTTAGCAGGTTGCAGAGCTCTGTGTAACGGGCTGAAGAGCTACATGTAAAAGGCTGAAGTTATGTGTGTAGCAGGCTGCAGAGCTCTGTGTAACAGGCTGAAAATCTGTGTGTAGCAAGCTGCAGAGCTGTGTATAGCAAGCTGCAGAGTTGTGTGTAACAGTCTACAGAGCTGTGTGTAGCAGGCTACAGAGCTGTGTGTAATAGGCTGAAGAGCTATGTGTAGCAGGCTGCAGAGCTATGTATAGCAGGCTGAAGAGTTGTGTGTAGCAGGTTTCATAGTTGAGTATGGCAGGTTTCATAGCTGAGTTAAGCAGGTTTCATAGCTTGGTATAGCAGGTTGCCGAACTAAGTATAGCTGTTGCAGAGGTGTGTATAGCAAGCTGCAGAGCTGTGTATAGCAGGTTTCATACATGAGTATAGCAGGTTTCATAGCTGTTTATAGCAGGTTGCCGAGCTGAGTACAACAGGCTGCAAAGCTGTGTATAGAAGGCTGCAGAGTTGTGTGTAACAGGTTTCATAGCTGAGTATAGATTGTTTCATAGCTGTGTATAGCAGGTTGCCGAGCTGAGTACAGCAGGCTGCAGAGCTGTGTATAGCAGCCTGCAGAGTTGTGTGTAGAAAGTTTCATAGTTGAGTATAGCAGGTTTCATAGCTCTGTATAGCAGGTTGCCGAGCTGAGTATACCAGTTGCAGAGCTGTGTATAGCAGGCTGAAGAGCTGTGTGTAGCAGACTGCAGAGTTGTGTATAGCAGGCTGCAGAGTTGTGTGTAGCAGGTTTCATAGCTGAGTATAGCAGGTTTCATTGCTGTGTACAACAGGTTGCTGAGCTGTGTATATCAGTTGCAGAGCTGTGTATAGCAGGCTGCAGAACAGTGTATAGCAGGCTGCAGAGCTGTGAATAGCAGCTGCAGAGCTGTGTATAGCAGGCTGCATAACTGAGTACATCAGGCTGCAGAGTTGTGTATAGTATGTTTCATAGCTGTGTGTAGCAGGTTTCATAGCTGTGTATAGCAGGTTACCGATCTGAGTATAGCATGCTGCAGAGCTATGTATAGTAGTTGCAGAGCTGTTTAAAGCAGGCTGCATAGCTGAGTATAGCAGGCTGCAGAATTGTGTATACAAGTTTCATAGCTGTGTATAGCAAGTTTCATAGCTGTGTATAGCAGGTTTCATAGCTGTGTATAACAGGTTGCCGATCTGAGTATAGCAGGCTGCAGAGCTGTTTATAGTAGTTGCAGAGCTGTGTATAGCAGGCTGCAGAGTTGTGTATAGCAGGTTTCATAGCTGTGTATAGCAGGTTGCCAAACTGAGTATATGCAGTTGCAGAACTGTGTATAGCAGGCTGCATAGCTGTGTGTAGCAGGCTGCAGTGTTGTGCATAGCAGGTTGCATAGCTGAGTATAACAGGTTTCAAAGCTGGGTGTAGCAGGCTGCAGGGTTGTGTATAGCAGGCTGCAGTGTTGTTTGTAGCAGGTTGCATAGCTGAGGATAGCAGGTTTCATAGCTATGTGTAGCAGGCTGCAGAGCTGTGTTAAGCAGGTTTCATAGCTGTGTGTAGCAGGTTGCATAGCTGAGTGTAGCAGTTTTCATAGCTGTTTGTAGCAGGCTGCAGAGTTCTGTATAGCAGGCTGCAGAATTGTGTGTAACAGGTTGCATAGCTGAGTATAGCAGCTTTCATAGCTGTGTGTAGCAGGCTGCTGAGATGTGTATAGCATGTTACATATCTGTGTGTAGCAGGTTGCAGAGCTGTGTATAGCATGTTACATATCTGTGTTAAGCAGGTTGCAGAGCTGTGTATAACAGACTGCAGAGTTTGTATAGCATTTTGCAGAGCTAAGTGGAGCAGGCTGCAGAGATTTGTGTAACCGGCTGCAGAGCTGTGTGTAGCAGGCTGAAGAACTGTGTATAGCAGGCTTAAGAACTGTGTATATCAGGCTGCAGGGATGTGTGTAGCAAGCTGCAGAGCTGTGTAACGGGCTGCAGAGTTGCGTATAGCAGATTTTTATAATTGTGTATAGCAGACTGAAGAACTGTGTATTGCAGGTTGCAGAGTTTTATATAGAAGGCTGCAGAGTTGTGTACTGTAGGTTGCATAGCGGTGTGTAGTAGGATGCAGAGCTGTGTATAACAGGCTGCAGAGCTGTGAATAACAGGCCGCAGAGTTGTGTATAACAGGCCGCAGAGTTGTGTGTAGCTGACTGCTAAGTTGTGTGTAGCATGCTGCAGAGCTGTGTATAGCATGTTTCATAGCTGTGTATAGCATGTTGCATAACTGTGAATAGCAGGTTGCTTATCTGTGTATAGGAGATTACAGAGCTGTGTATAGCAGGTTGTAGAGCTGTGTGTAGCAGGTTGCATATATGAGTATAGCAGGTTGTAAAGCTGTGTATTTCAGGTTTCATAGCTGTGTATAGAGGTTTGCATAGCTGAGTATAGTAGATTGCAGATCTGTGTATAGCAGGATTCATAGCTGTGTATAGCACGTTTCATAGCTGTGTATAGCAAGATTCATATATGTGTATAGCAGGTCGCATATTTGTGTATAACAGGTTGCATAGCTGAGTATAGCAGGTTGCAGAACTGTTTATAGCGGTTGCATAGCTATTTATAGCAGATTGCATAATTGGGTATAACAGACTGCAGAGCTGTTTATAGCAGGTTGCCGAGCTTGTATAGCAGGTTTCATAGCTCAGTATAGCAGGTTGCTGATCTGTGAATAGCAGGTATCATAGCTGAGTATAGCAGGTTTCATAGCTGAGTATAGCAGGTTGCATAGCTGTGTGTAGCAGGTTGCATAGCTGAGTATATCAGGTTGCAGAGCTGTGTATAGCAGGATTCATAGATATGAATAGCAGGTTGCATAGCTGTGTATAACAGGTTGCATAGCTGAGTATAGCTGGTTGCAGAGCTGTGTATAGCAGGTTGCTGAGCTATGTTCAGTGGTCTGTAGAGCTGTATGTAGATGGCTGCAGAGCTGTTTGTAGCAGGTTGCAAAGCTGTGTATAGCAGGTTTCATAGCTGAGTATAGCAGGTTGCAGAGCTGTGTATAGCAGGTTTCATAGTTGTGTATAGCAGGATTCATAGATGTGTATAGCAGGTTATATAGTTGTGTATAACAGGTTGCATAGCTGAGCATAGCAGGTTGCAGAGCTGTGTATAGCAGGTTGCAGAGCTATGTGCAGCGGTCTGTGTTGATGGCTGCAGAGCTGTGTTTAGCAGGTTTCTTAACTGAGTATAGTAGGTTGCTGATCTGTGAATAGGAGGTTTCATAGCTGAGTATAGCGGGTTTCATAGCTGAGTATAGCAGGTTTCATAGCTGAGTATAGCAGGTTGCATAACTGTGTGTAGCAAGTTGCATAGCTGAGTATATCAGTTTGCAGAGCTGTGTATAGCAGGATTCATAGATATGTATAGCAGGTTGCTTAGCTGTGTATAACAGGTTGCATAGCTGAGTATAGCTGGTTGCAAAACTGTGTATAGCAGGTTGCTGAGCTATGTTCAGTGGTCTGTAGAGCTGTATGTAGATGGCTGCAGAGCTGTTTGTAGCAGGTTGCAAAGCTGTTTATAGCAGGTTGCATAGCTGAGCATAGCAGGTTGCAGAGCTGTGTATAGCAGGTTGCAGAGCTATGTGCAGCGGTCTGTGTTGATGGCTGCAGAGCTGTGTTTAGCAGGTTTCTTAACTGAGTATAGCAATTTGCAGAGCTGTGTATAGCAGATTGCAGAGCTATGTGCAGCGGTTTGTAGAGCTGTGTGTTGATGGCTGCAGAGCTGTGTTTTGAGCTGGTTGCATAGCTGTGTATAGCAGGTTACAGAGCTATGTGCAGTGGTCTCTTGAGTTGTGTGTTGATGGCTGCAGAGCTGTGTTTAGCAAGTAGCAAAGCTGTGTGTAACAGGTTTTATAGCGCTGTGTGCAGCAGTTTGCAACATGGTGTGTAGCATGTTGCAGAGTGGTGAGTAGCAGGTTACAGAGGTGTGTGTAGCAGGTTGGAGAGATGTGTGTAGCATGCTACAGAGGTGTGTGTAGCAGTTTGCAGAGCTGAGTGTAGCAGTCTGCACAGCTGTGTGTAGCAGTTTGCATAGCTGTGTGTAGCAGGTTGCTGAACTTTGTGAAGCAGTTTGCAGAGCTGTGTGCAGCAATCTGTAGAGCTGTGTGTAGGTGGCTGCAGAGCTGTGTAGCAGTTTGTGTAGCTTTGTGTGTAGCAGGTTGCAGAACTTTATGAAGCAGTTTGCAGAGCTGTGTGCAACAGTCTGTAGAGCTGTGTGTAGCAGTTTGTTGAGCTGTGTGTAGATGGCTCCAGAGCTGCGTGTAGCAAGCTGCAGACCTGTGTGTAGCAGGTTGCATAGGGTTGTGTAACAGGCTGGAGAGGGGCGTGTAGTAGGCTTCAGAGGAGTGTATAGCAGGCTACGGAGCTGTGTGTAGCAGTCTGCATAGAGGTGTGCAGAAGGCTACAGAGAGTTGTGCAGTTTATTATCATTCATTGTGAGCTTGAAAGTAATTTTCAACGTGGCACTTGAGACGATATTTTGCCCTGTCAGAGATAAGTAAAAACACTTCACTTGTCAATTATTATTTAAAATCAATAATGTTTTAAATTACTTAGCAGAGGTTTGTGAAACGGGCGTAAGTATGTTGAGATAGTTAACTGCATTCCTAAATATTTTTCGTTTTTAATAGGTACTAAAGAAAATAAAACCATTTCGGCGGGTATGCTAACCGGTGTATCAAACATGGAGAGATAGTTAGAAATTTGGTAAGTGGAACTGGCTGTAGTTACGATGTTACCGCATTCTATTGGGAGGCCATGTACGCTTTTGTTGGCAAGGCCAGTTTACTCGGTACCACCATGGTACTACCTAGGTGACGTCTTCCCATTCATCGCATTGCGCGCCTCCCTCCTCTCTTATATATTACTATGTGTGTTACAAGCATTGTGTTGCTCGGCCTTGACAGCGCGCGGGAACTAGTACTTCGCGCGGTGACCGAGCTGCTCGCCACCGTCGTAAAGTTACTGCTCACTCTTTTGTCCAGGCGGCTGACACTACGTAGCGACTAACATTTCTTGTTGAACTGAGTCCCAGTAGCAATGCCAACCTTAAACATTTACTATTATAGCAGCTTCTTAATTCGCTAACACAGCTTTGTGTTGGAGTTAACATACATGCTATTGCTATCTGAAAGTTCAATATGAAATATAAGTTTTAAAAAATTATTTAATAAAACGTATTAGTTAAAAATTGTAATTAGACTGAATCTGAAGGTTAGGTTGGTCAAAATGAAGAGCATGGATCATCTGGTTGTTTGAGGCTAACGAATGCCGTGTTATAATTCATTTTGACTGCAGAAATACGTATGTGTATATTGTATTTTTAACTGCTTAGGTAAGTTAGAAAGTTGTGATAAATGTGTTCAGTTCAGTTTAAGTTTTCGTTGACAGTTATTTATTTCCACTCGTTGGCAAGATCTTGTAGAATGGTGATGGTGGTTGACTACAAACTTCTTTAAATATGTTTGTGAGCTAATAGAGGTTTTCTAACTGGTTTTAGATGTGAACGAATTTTATTAGACAAGTAAATTATTAAATATTTTTATTACATCATTGTAACATTTGTCTGTATGGTTTACAAACAGTGAAATAATGCACCACACTTTTCCACATTGTTATTGTAAGCCTTGCTTCCCTCAACCGACCGAACATGCAATAAAATCAAGTCAATTAAAAAGTTCCCAATTAGAGTAAAATTTTATTTGCCTTTTTTGCAATAATGTTCATAAAATATTGAGTTATTTTATGCGCCGAAGCCACCCTACAATATATTAATATTTCTGTAAGTTTTTTAATTTATTTAGTTTGTGTGGTTAGCATTGATACTGGGAACAGCCACCCACTCCCCCTCACACGTTAATGAAATAAGAAAGTTGCCGTACTCTGTGCTTCTGCCAATGTCTCCCTACTGTGTGTATGTTTTCGTTAATATGTCTCTGCGCACCCCTAGTGACAATTGGTTTACATTAGCATGTTCTTCTGTCTTATATATATGACTGGCCTAACTAGTTCTAATGTTATTATGTGTTCGTGCTTACAAACACATTAAATGTACTATTTTCACTTGGTTATGATCAATTAACCTACACAGACGATACAGCTAGTTTGAATACAGGTGTAACTTTGATCTGGAACATTATAAATATAGCTACATTGGAAGGTTAATAGTAACACTAATATTACATTATTAGGCCTAAATTTCTTGGGCATACCTACGAGTCTAGGTAGGCCTAATGTTATTTTTGACACATTTTCAAGCAATTATTTATGCTTATTTGGGTACGTATTTATTTTATTCTGGATAGGTGAGGTACAGTTACGTTTCAAACATGAAATGTAATATAATATGTTATCACCAGCCTACATCAATTGTTTTCATCATCTATCGTAAAACATGTCCTTCCAGCTATGTTTAAAGTACATAACCACAGCTCACTATTTCTTCAGTAAACGGAACAAATACAAACAAACAATGCAAGTGCTAACTTCGGCCTAGAAATCAAGTAAGGTTTCAATGATGAAGGCACAAATCTCGTAAACTTAAAAAAATTCATGAAGAATTTTACACACTATTCAATTCGAATGCACACGTTATATTTCTTTCTAAATCACTGAACATAGCAAAGAAATCTCCGACACGAAAAATATACCATAATTCACTGTTTATACAACACATGGTTACAAAAAACACACCAAAATCGCAGAGGTAGCTCAATAATTTTGAATTGTAAAGAACCCACATTCCATCTCTTCGTATAGCACGTGTTTTGAAAACCCTGCAGCAAACAGCCTTGAATCCAGTTACAAACATTCATATATCAAATAATTACTGAAAATACGTACATCCTGATCACAGCCCGACATAATACACACGAAACCTTTGCTTTGGTTTGAAAAAAAAAAAAAAAAAAAAATCTGCTTTTCTATCCTACGTCACAGTAGTTTCATAAATATGGTAAAAGAGTATTAATTTTATGTTTTATGTAAATACTAGTTATTTATAACAGAATTCCAAGAAATGTATTACATTCCATTACGCAGTAGTCTATATAGTAAACATGGATGTTTATCTACAGAGGTTACTCGTTACTAATCAGACAACGCAATACTCACGTGTAGGAAAGTGCACCCGATTGTTTATAAGTGATAACACGAACATTAAAGTGATTACTTACTTAGGAACTCTATAATCCGCTCGAAAGCATAGGCACGATTGTAAAATAAAAAAAATTATATAAGTATTCTTTTTTCTTTTTTTTAACTAAGATATATGTGCCGCGGTGAAATATTTTACTTACAATGGCGTATTATGAAGTCCATTTGTGAATGAATATGATCATATAATAATGAAACATTTCGCTGCCCCTCTTACAGCTTTTGAAAGATGCATTGAATAGTAACATCTGCTGTCTGTGCCTAAACAATGCTTTCATACATAATGTAATTTAAATGAGTCCAGATTTACTGGGTGGTGATGGACGATGCCTGTAGAAGTATTTTGTTACAGCGAAAATGAAATTAGAAATACAACAAGTAACTGTACGCCATTAAAACCAAAATTTTAAATACGCATTCTCGTAAAGAAAGTTATTGTTTAATGTTCCACGTGCTTCATAATACACCACAATCACTTTTGAACAGTTGTAACTAAATGTAAAATGTGAATGTCCCATTCTTTTAAACGTAATTTTGTGGGAAGAGAATAAATAATCACACTTAACGATGTAGTGTGATTTCTTAATATAGCTCAAGGATGTTTCTCCGTCATAAGTATGTTTACATCGATATACTCACATCGACTAACTTAATTTATCTTAGTTTATTTCAAGGTAATTTTGTTATATAAAGACCATAAAATTAACGTTGAACATGGCTCAGGCAGTGACAGCGAGTGGTTATTTGTACTATTCTTGAAGTCGGTTAAACTATTTAATAGCTAATCCCAACTTAAGTATATTGCACAGTAATAATTATAATAATAATGGTATTTTAAAATGTAATATGTATATTGTAATAACGTAAGGAAATCAAATTTTTCAATAAATGCAACTAAGTTCAGAAGATTGTTACATATACTTAGTATGGAATTTAGTTGATTTAAATGTTCCTTCCACTTAAGTTTGTTATCTGTATAAATGTCTAAGAATTTAGTACTGTTACATGCTTAATAGGATTACCATTGCAAAGTAATGCAAAATTTGGATTGGGTTTAATAATTTTATTTAGGTTAAGTGATAGTTTGTTTGCTGAAAACCAAATATTAAGTGCATTGTCTTTTTCCTGTAATTTACTGTTTGATAAAGGATATTTGCGTCATCTGCAAATAAAATGGCTTTGTCATTCTACTTTATGTAAAATGTTCGATCATTTGTATAAGTTAAAAATAAAAGTGGTTCTAGAATCGATCATTGAGGTACACCATGTCTGATTACTACGAGCTTAGAGTTTATGATATCTGCAGTGATGAAATTTTTTAAATGGTGATTGACTATTCGATTATTTAAGTATGACGATTGCAATTTTAGGTGAATTTTTTGTTTCATAATGTTCCAGTTATTTAGGCTAACAATATCAGCTATTTACCGTTTTTATGGTAGGCCTAGCTCAATATGTTGGTTTACCCTTTCCACAAAGAGCATTTTATAGTTACGACTTGATTTTAAGAAAAATACAACAGTGATTAAAGCAATACAAGATTGGAAAATTTTTGAGGTAGAGGCACAAAAAATATGAAAGAGGGTGCACTAAAAACATGGGGCAAGTATACAGAAAGTTGTAGGGTAGGTACATTGAAAACTTGGGGCAGAGGTACAGAAATGTGTAGGGCAGGATTACTGAAAATTTTTTGACAGGGACACTAAAAATCATGGGGCAGAGCTACAGAAAGATTATGGCTAGGGGCACAAAATATTGTAGGATTGCGTCACTGAAAATTGCAGGGCAGGGACATTAAAAATCAAGAGGCAGAGGTATAAAAAGTTTTAGAGTAGGTGCACAGAGAATTTTAGGTCAGAGTCACTAAAAATTGTAGGGTAGAGACAATAAAAATCATGGCGCAGAGGTACAGAAAGTTTTAGGGTAGTGACACAAAGAATTGTAGTACAGAGTCACTGAAAATTGTAGGATCGGGACATATAAATCACGTGTCAGAGGTATAGAAATTTTAGGGGAGTGGCACAGGGAATTGTAGGTCAGAATCACTGAAAATTGTAGGACAGCGACATTAAAAATCATGTGTCAGAGGTACAGACAGTTTAGGGTAGTAGCACAGGGAATTGTAGGGCAGAATCACTGAAAATTGTAGGACAGGGACATTAAAAATCATGTGTCAGAGGTACATAAAGTTTAGGGTATGGGGCAATGATAATTATATAACAGTACCTACATTAAAAACCATTGGATAGAGGTACGGGAAGTTTAGGGTAGTGGAACATAGAATTGTAGGGCAGAGTCACTGAAAATTGTAGGGCAGAGGTACAGAAAGTTCTAGGGTAGGGTCACAAAAATGTGGGGTAAGGACAAAAATGTTGGGGCCGTGCCCGTCTAAGGTAACAAACCCACAAGAATTAATCACCTACAAACAACAGCATGTTACATTTTCAAAAACTAAGGCCCCCTTTCTTTGTCAGCAGCAGATGTTGTATAGCCCTAGCTAATTAGCAGTGCCTAACTTAGCCTATCGTCAAAATTACTTTGGTAGGAACATTCCTACAAAAATACACGAAGACAATTTTAATATTATACACATCACAACATCCTAAATTGTATCAGTCTTTGCCCCTGTAAATATGATTTCTGAAGGAACAAGGATGCATGCTTTACAAATGGCAACACAAGGCCCTACAAGAACCTATTTTCCCTCTACGTGTATTAAATTCTTACGTCTCCGATTATATTTGTTTACGTAGGAAGTCCTGCAGCACTCTTGTTTGACATTATTTATGCCTGAAGGAAAGTATTTAAGTTTCGTAAAATAATTACAAAAATATATCGGGATGCCAAATGGAGTTTCCTATGCTAAACTTTCAAAACAAACATTCATTTGTAACCAGTGCTCTCGTGTGACGTCACAACTAATAAAGTCCATAAATTCAAAATATTATAATATTGTTAAAGTAGTTGAATCAAAGTCAAATTCTTTGATTTAAAAATTGTACCTGATACAAGTGTTTCTACTTTAAGAAATGAAATAATTTCTAAAAATTGCGATACCCTATTTAACTAAAAAATTAAAGAATATTTTGATAGAGAACAAAAGTTAAACTAATCGGTAAACTTAAATATATATTTTAACTTAAAAGTATAAGAAATATATGAAACATTACACAATTTTAATACATTTGTTAACTAAAAAATTGACGAGTCTATAATGCGTCCATAGTTCAATTACTTTGTAACAACTTTAGCTAAAAATAATACTTTTCAATCATATTTAGGCCGTGTCTCAATTCACCCAAAAAGAGTGCTCTTACGTGTTCTCGCTCTCGCAAATACGTCACAACAACGAGAGAGAGAGAGAGAGAGAGCAATCTGTGCCTGTATCAATTGTTCACCGAGAGAACGAGAGAGAGAGAGAGAACGAAATTGTATACTAGTTCTCTCCTGCTCTCTGGCGTACGCCATCTTGATTACAACTATGGTTGGAAGTTATTAAAGAAATATGCGTCATATATTGCAAATATTTCAATATTTATACGCAAAAAATTATTGCCTGGGAACGGTTACTCACGGCGAAAAATTTAGTGAACATTTGTGGCCCTAATACGTATTTAAATACACAAAATTTAAAAATATCGTCGTCACCTACGAACAGCTATTCCCACGACGCCCGTAGGTCTAAAATTATTATATGAACAGACCAGGAAGGTATTTAAAGTTTTTATTACTTGTATTAATAAAATCTACGCACTTGTTATCTTTGTACCGTGTGTTTTCAAATACGAGAGAGCATCGTCCCAACTGGAGAGAGCGAGAGCACCAGAGAGCAAACAAGAGCTCTCTTGTTGTTATGCGAGCGAGAGTACTCTTTCAACAGAGTACTGTTTGAACTGAGACACGGTATAAGAAACAGACAACAATGTAGAATTCGAAGATAAAAGACTACGAAATGAAGTAACCTCATTGCATCAAATTATGCTGTTAATTTAGAGTATTGCCAAAAAAAATTGAATTAACATTATTCGTTTGGATGAAAATGACAGTAAAAAAAATTATTCTACCTTGGAAATAATTAGACTGAATATATTTTTGATGGCCGAAAGAATAAACGAAATAATAACTAAACAAGATGACTATAAAGTAATTATCAAATTATACTATAATTTGAAAAATATAAATTTCTTTAATTCCCTTGATGTAACGCCTGATCATAAAATGTTTTTTAAAGATCCGAAACGTTTTAATGTACCTGGAGGCACAGTTGTGTTCATTGAAATAATAATGGTCTGTACATGCATAAAGTTTTTATTCTACTAAAATATAACATTTTTAAATTTAAAAAAAAACTTTATAAATTATTTTATTTTGTTACGTTATCTACCAAAATTTAAATTACGCATCAAATCTATTGTAATAAGCCAAAAATTCTCATTTCAACATTTCGAACAGGTTTCCCTTCAGTTTTCGAAAGACATGTCACCACTATAAAAATTACTATGAATATGTTTAAGATTTGTATCATCTTGTTATAAAATGCAAAGGAAGTTAGCATTAACTTTCATAAGCTGTTTAGGTACTTTGCTGTGTGTTTTGGGCTAAATAAAAACATATGTCTGCAATATGTAAAGATATCTCTTACCATATCTTGGTTATCTATTATGACACCTTAAAAAACATCAGAGTTTTCACAGCAATTGTATACGTTTACCATTTAATTATTTGAAGATAAAATTATGTTAATGTTTCATTAACTAACTTGGATACTGCTACTGTATCCTCCAATATATACCAACTGGCTTAAACTTTTGAACACACATAGACGGTGCCAAAGTTCAACCATCCTGGAGTGTATATACAATTATCAGTCACGAGTAGTTTTACCTGACATAGACACAACTGCAAGCAAACAATGTATACTATCAGGCAGTAAATTCCCATGATGTTTGGTTGAAATATTTTGTCTGGTATTCTTACTTTTATATCCCAGTCGATCTTATTCATTTTTATTTATATACATGTATATTTATAATATTATAAATGAGTTATGTTTCAAGCTAACACATAGTAATTAGGTCTTGTCAAAACGACTTCATTATCCCTTATAAACAGAGGAGCATTCAAATGCATTAGTTCAGTTTTACAATACACACAGACACCTAACATTACTTCCGTAAATAACAAGCTCTATTATATAAATCAGAATGGCGTGGAAAGTGCAATATAAATTCCGGTTGATCAATATAATTTGAAAAATTATCAGGACTGCCTCCAATTGAAAGATAAAATACATACTTTTTGAAGAAGATAATATTTAAAACAGAGTGATGGTAAAATGTATGTTTGATATAGTTATTGGAAAATTGAATTGAATTGGTGAGGTTTTTTAGTTTCACAGAAAATAAAATTTTTAGGAAAAATAAAGTTCGTTATGCTGACATGACACCTAAAATTACTCCATTTGAAACAATGAACATTCTTGCAGCCTAGAAAGTGGAATAATTGTTTAGAATTAAGGCTATAAAAATCGAGAAACTAGCATCGTTGCATCATTTAAACCAATTGTTGCTCTTGGGGAGACTATTTATTATGAAGCCGCATATTTATAAAATTTTCCAATACAAACAGAAAAAATTTAAAATATGGTTTTGGAAATAAGATATGATGACAGGGATCTAACTGACTTCGATTCTTCCGAAGTAACTGTGGTATTAAAAATAAGACCGTAGTTAAATTTTTTTTCATACACTAAATGGATCACATTTCAGAACTCTTCGATCACGAAAGTACATCTGTTGAAGTTAATACAGAAACCATCTCTGTTGAAGAACCGTGCAGCTGGTGAAAGGTGGCGCCGGTAATTTTGTTATTTTTTACGTCAGTGTGTGTTGCGTGATATGTGAATTTATAAAGGACTGATGCAAGGGAAATAAGACATGAATGTTGTAATTTTTTGAACATTTATATTATATTATATTAACGAAGTTACCACAGTCTTCATTATTATTATTTCATCAAGTTGAATATGTACTAGAAATTTTGAAAAAACACTCCGTCGATTATGATAATTTTTCATTTTGTACACGGTTTTACTTGTGAAAAAAAGGTTTATTTCAATAGTACAATAGCTGTCAATAAAAAAATATGGAATTAAAAATATGGGAAGATATAAAATTTGAATTATTTGCTGAAGATTATTTTAGCAAGGGATTTCATGTTTTAAATCCATACGAAAATACTCATGAATTTGAAATGGAATTTTGTAGTATAAATAGTCATTGAAGATTAAAATTTATCAAATGATAGTTTTAACGAACAATTGTTTATACTGTAATGCTCGTGAACACTTACGAAGCAATTCTAACCCAACCTGACTCAAAATTAGCAGAGCCTAACCTAACAGAACTAATAAAACAATACATTAAAATATTTTATAAATATTTAATCAACATTATTGTGTAATAATTAAAAATAAATTTAGCAAGTTCCAAGCATTTGTTGGTAGTGATGATAATGACAAAATGATATTAGTATCGCAATTTAATAACACAAAGATTTAGAAAGGAAGGTAATTTTGATGTTTCATCATACGTTCAAACAGTTAGTAAAAAATTTAGTTTTGTGTATACTGATCATGGCAAAGAAATAAATGATTATGTTGATTTTAAGGAAACCACGGAATCCAACGCAAATATTTATGGAAGGATTATTCACGTATAGTACAAAAAAGATTGAGGAACTAAAAAAAAAAAAAAAAAAAAAAAAAAAAAAAAAAAAAAAAAAAAAAAAAAAAAAAAAAAAAAAAAAAAAAAAAAAAAAAAAAAAAAAAAAAAAAAAAAAAAAAGTAGTTGTGAGAAACTAAATGAATTTTAGGGCATGGTAATTTTTTGTGTATACTTATTGCATATCTTTATGAAAAATATAATCACGAAGAGTCTCCAGAAGGTACTGTTTGTGGGTTTGGACTCAATATAAAATCACTTTTAAATGATAACATTTTTTAGACTTGTGTCAAAAATTATATGAGAATGATAAACAAAATGTCTATGGATTATTCAGCTAAAAATTATTTTCCAGACATTTATAAGTTTTTACCATAAATTATTCTGCTGTAGTACGCTACAAAAAATTTTGTGCCGTAAATGAAATTAGATAAAATAATATGGATAGTATTTTACGGTAACACTGGGTTTTAAATAATGAATTTGAGACAACGCAAATGTTGTGGTGAAACCCGGTTTACTATACTCGCACCGAGCAAGGCGGCGCTAGGGTAAAACACGCCCAATGTCTCGAGTGGAGCTGGGTTTGATTGCTGATTATTTATTTATGCTAGGCCACGTGTAAAAGTAGTGTGTGACCGTCTGTACTCACCTCGCTGTCAACGAGACGTAATACCGATACAAATATAAATATGTATATAAAAATGTAATATTCATCAGGACGATTCAGGCAGAGGTTGGTGAAACTGACCACAAATGTGTTACGCTGTATTATCCACTATATGCACACATGTTGTTAAAATAAAAGTGTGCCATATTGGAGGAATAGGCAGTAAACATCAAAACCAGACAAACTTATCTTGTAAACATGGGTCTTACAAAGCATCGCTTAGCAAATATGTAAAATAATGTGCTGTAGTATAAGATAAAACAAGACTAAAGGGTATATAAAGATGTGGCCTAAGTGCTCAAATAAGTACAGACACAAGTACATCAAACTTTTGGAAAGATAAAGCATACAGTAACACATAGCCTAATTCTAATGATATATCGGCCCTGTACAGCGACCTTAGGACACGTGCCTATATTTTCATCGGGCGTGATGGCCCCGGATTATTCGTACGTGGAAAACGTGTTAAACTTTGCAGTTTTTATCAGTGTTCTCTTGTTACCCGGCCACTGCATTCCGTCACAGCTCCATTGTTTGGTGTCATTCCATGTCATCTCCCAGGTTGAAGGTCTGTCTCTTGAGGTTGATATCCTTCCATCATGCTCATTTCCTACTACATGTTTGGCGGTCAGGAGTTTAAAAAAATAAAGATAATAATTTCTTACTATTAAATAGCTACACATAAGTATTTATAGAAAGCGTTCTGTTTTGTTGTATTTTTCTCTTTATAGGTAAACAATATTTGGGACGAGTTAAATGTTTCGTCATCCTTGAAACATGCTATAACGCAGTCAAGACTCAAGTATGCGACAAACCTAATGTCTATGCACGACGACTGTTAGTGAAGTTGCCACCTAGTATGTGCGCAGTGAACCATGCCAATGTGGCCTTCAATTTCTAAACATAGCTGCGGTTTTTTAAACTCTTCAATAGTTAATGGAGGATGACTCCATTCCCGATTTCCCCTCCTGCCGACACAATGGCAATGAACCTTACAAAATAATTAAAGCAATTCTACATGTCGCCTGTATTCTGTTGTCCTACGCTGGTATTGACTGTGAAGTACTGTGGAAGAATGAAGCTGGCATTGTAGAAGAAAAACAAGAGTAGGAGGACAGGACAATAAGAACACCAAAATGAGAATTCACTTGGAGTTAATTTGTTCTTTTCAGTCGCGCTGAGGACAGGGTTGATGAGAAAGCAGTGGGTGGAGAGAGAGAGACAGTGAAGGAGGGGGGAAGGGGTTCTCACTCGCTGATAGACTGTAAGGAACGTCGCTTAAGCCAGCCTCACACGATGCCTAACTTCTGCTATCTGCTGTTATACCCACGGTATATAAATAATTAATGTGACAGTAGCTATAGCAGATGTAGGCCAGTAAAACAGGGATCGGACCTGGAAGTGATTTTCGGAAAGCTGGAAATATTCTTAAAACATTTATTTGGTGTTTAAAACATATAATCTCAGTTTACACCCTCCCCCCTCCCCATAGATGATGTGCATAACTTTTGAGAGCAAAAAAAAAACCCACAGTTTTCTTTTTTTCAGACTTTTTTAGGTTTTTCGATTATAAATTCTAAACCGAGCTTCCTACACGAAACTAAAATCTAACCAAAATTAAAGAGCATTAAATTCTGCATCGAATGAGTGCTTCAACTGTAAAATTAGATCAATTTATAAGTTGGTAATCGATGGCCAAAGAACGACCTTTTTTTTTCATATCCGCGAAAACCGACTATTCATCTACTTTCAGTTGTCAGTAGCATCCAAACGGATGATTCAATTAAAAAAAAACTAATTGAATAAAAGTTAATTGCAACTTAATTGGGCGTTTAGAGAACATCTCAATTTTAAAATTTGACAAAAATTTTAAGGGTTTATATTTGGAGAATTCGAAAAGCAATCGTGGTGAGAAATCCAACTGCCTTGGCCACTCTCAAAATTTCATGTATTATAACTTTACGTTTTGTGAAAACAGTTAATTTTACACTACCTTCTTAAATTTGTACTACAAAACGTAAATGTAGGTACTCACATATTAACAATATGCAACAAATGTCTCAGGTGCGCTGTCTTTTCGACGTTGATGGATCCGCCCTCACTAAGAAATGGAATTTCACATGTCAAAAACCATGTCATGGCGTTGGGATCATCGTCTTTCTCCTCCTGTAAAAGCGCGCTGGATTCCTCGTCATCTTCCTCCAAAAATGTGTCATTATTTTCTTCTTCTGCCTCCAAATTCTGTGATCTACTCACAATTCTCTCCTGTTTAATGGCGGCGTTGGAGCATGCCTACTCCTTGCAATTCAGGTAGATGGCAGAGCATTTTAATGCGGCCTTTCTGAAGGAGCACCTTCCCATGCACCCCAAGACACACCGGCACGAGATGGTGAGCAACACCTCGTAGGGGGCAGGTTCTTTTGTTGTGGTTATGAGGAGAAGACCATGTGTTGAACATTTCCAACCCCAACTGAGGGGTCTAACTGCTCTCTCCCTTTCCACACTTGAACTTGGTAGTACAGCCTCAGGGAGTGTTGTCGTGCTGCAGTGGTTGTAGGGGGCAGAGCAGCCAGGTGGAATGCAGCCTTTACCAGAGTCTTGGTGAACGTATTGTGCCGCAGTACATCAAATTAGTTGTGCCTGTCGTTCGGCGAATAAACAGCAGCCAGTAAATGCTCACCAGCTCTGGCAACCTCATCCTGCGACATATCTGGAGCTTGGAAAGTTTTCGCAGCTTCCTGCAAATCTGTGTAGTCTTCCAGGGCTTTAACAAACTTCATCTTCCCCTGCTGAAAAAATTACGACGTGGTGTCACATCCACTCATGGCATGGTATGGATGAAGAGAAGGTGCTCTTTGATGGTATTTGACCGTTTCAGCAGTCATGGGGAAAACAACTGGTTGGGCGAGGTGCCCTTCCCTGGTTTCATCAGGAAAATGTTAGAAGAAGTTGGTGCTAATGCAGTGAGAAGTATGAGGAGGTCGGTGTCTTCTCCAACAATAACGACTTGGAAAACTGAAATTATTTTGTTATGGCTTCTGTAACAATGAGGATGTCTGCATCTTCAATAACTTTGTTGTCATCATGCCAATACGCCCGAACTTTATTTTTTTTTTTCATTTGACAGGAATCCCTCTTTTGGCATTGTAGATGTCATTGTTTCAGTGAAGACCACGGTGGTGGCAGAAAGATTGTTCTGGCGGCGAAGCCGTTCCGCAGTTTTTCTGATTTTGGTTTCGGCATGTTCAGGATACCCATCAAAAATTATTGTCATCATTTCAGGCTTGTAGTGCAACTTTACAGAATAGTGGAGAACTTTAATTTTGACTGTCAATGTACTTTGTGGATGAGAAATCCACCATTAAAAATTAATAGCACTTTGGGAGAGGTCGAGTGCTTCAGTCACAGGAGTAAATAAGTCATAGAACACCGACTTCTTGGTTTTCCGCATCCCTGTATCATTGAACATGGAAAGCGGGAATGGTGCCAACTCATATTAAAAATAAGATTTCAGCTGCTCATTTGACTTTTTCAAGAATGCTATTCGTCGGAATATGGTATACGAGTTCACGGGAATGTTTTCATTGAGGATTCTGACTTTAGATGTGAAGAATTTCAGAGGAATCAATTGATCTTTTCTATGGAACTTGACATCACTGAAGTTATACCCTACAATTTCCTGGATACTCTCATTTACCTTTTCCAGTGCTCTGTGGTAGTTGATGTTATCGTCACCAGTCACTCCAGTGCTGATACACATCAGAAACTCACCAAATGGAAAGGGGTCATGTGATTCAAACCAATTATGCAACAGTGCCACATCTTTGTTGTCTCTCGCAATCCTTGTCAACCTGACATTTACATGCTGTTCTGATGATGCATATGTGTAGCCGCAAAAATCTTCGAATTGCATTGAAATTTCCATGATGGGAGGCATAGATGCAATCCATTTCATGATAGTACTGTCAGTCATACCTCGTCCATGAGTCAGGTCTCCACCTCTGTTCTTCATGGTCCTCATGGCAACCTGCTCAATGTTCATGTCTGTCCATATTCCAGACCAATGTTTTCCTGATCTTCTGACTGTGAAGCCTTGAGTCACAAAATAGTTAATCTCATCAGTTGTCAGCAATGAATCAAGATTCATCATATCCTGTAGATAGAGCTGGCATGATTTGGCATAAAGAAAGTGTCCCCTAGCATGAAAGTAGGGCAACATTTGTTGAACACATTCTAAATGTAGATGCCAGTCTCCGCTTCGTTCTGCCTGAATGAATCTTTTCACAATGATAAACATGTTGAAGTACTGCACCCTGCATACCCTGTTAGCATTTTCTGAGTTGATGCTCGTGCACATATAGTGCTCAGTACATCCTGCAGCCTGCTCCCGTTCATTATGTATCCTATGGCACCCATAAATGACATCAGCATGTGGAAACCACCTAGATGCACAATCACTGAAGATACTGGTGAATTAGGCCCACATGAGGCCACAATTTGCCGAGCTGATCGAAGGTTACAAAACAGGACTTCTGGTTACTGCCTTTTCTACATTAACTGACTCCAGAACAACAGACTAAATTGTGTCTGGATGTCCTGGAAGAGAGTTCAGGAATGGAAGGCACAATGCACGAGATTTGTAAAATGGCTGCTTGGCAGTTATCTTCTCCATGAAGCCATTCCATCCAGGTATGTCAAGGTGCTGTTTCCATTTACCGTAAATTCAAAGGAAGTCGCTGGGGTAAAGTTGCACAGCATTGAGTGGCTTGCTCAGGTTTATATCGTAGAAGAGAATTGACTTTAAGCCATCTTGTGTATTGCTAGGTTGGTAGTTTACGAAAGGTATATAGTTTGACGTGCTCATCTTTTGTGCTGTGGGTAACTTTATTAACTTTCGAATTCTCTTCTCTGATATAACTGAAGTGTGAGGGTTAATGCATTGAAGACCTCCCATTGCATGGAACATTTTATTGCCATCAAATGTGTCCATGTTTGCATCCGCATTGTCCCAAGCAAACTGACTGAATGATCTTTCCAGCAATACCTGGACTGGTTGCTCAATACATGATGCTTCGAACAGATTCGCGTCATTGTATGAACAACAGAATCCCAGACTTGACAGCAGCTCTAGAAGGTCTATAGATCCATATTTCTTATACAATATTGCACCAAGCCCTGTGAGAATTGGAGAGATGAAGGATCGAGGTCTTGTAGCATTGGCTACACTGTGAGCAATTGAGGTGACTGGTATTCAACTGAGGTGCTGGTGACTTCTTTTGTTTTGGTAAGGTGACAATTTCTTTCAGAAGCACTCATAAGGTTTCAGGTATGTCTTTCTCCACATCTCCCAAGAAATGATCGATTTTGGGGTAAGAATCTGTGACATAAGCATGTGATTTAATATCCTCCCGGATTATAGCTGCAGCTGTTTTTACGATGCGAAGACACTCTTCTGTTTCATCACTCTGCTTTGAATTATACCAGCTTTCAGATAAGATCTTGTCCACTGTGTTTCGAAAACACATTGTCTTCCACACTCGCAAATATGAAATCCGCACCATACTTCTTGGGCATTCTTGCTTTCAGGGCTTTTGTAGTTGGAATGTCCCCCTTGAAGTTTTTCAAAATCTCTGGTATGGTAAATTGGCATTCGTCATCATTCGCTTCAATATACTGGCAAATGTAATCAAATGCCTGAGTCACGTGCTCCAGTTCAACATCACCCACTTTACTGCTACCTGCAGCACGACCAAGGAAAGTCTTACCACACGATTTATGGTACCTGGCTTCCTCAGCAACCAAATCAGAAACAAAGCTGACTCTTTGCAGGACCTCTTCATCGTCTCTGCTCTTAGCTGCTGCAATAAGAGAATCCTTGAATTCCAGTGTCATATCATGATGCACTGTTCCTAATATGCTTAATGCCTTCTTCTTTTCTCTGGTCACAAAATCGGCTGAGGCATCTCTCGCACATATCACAAACTTATGTTTATAATCAAATCCGTGTACTTCACGCTTGGCACCTCGGCTTCCTACACCTTCACTTTCATAACTCCTTTTTTGTTTCAAGTAGTTTCCTGCATCTGCCGTGAACAGTGATTGAGGAAAGGCCCTTCAGCAGACAGTGCTTGTTATCTTTCTTTAATTTGCTTCAGTTTATAAACGACGCTATGCCTCGTTCTTTCACTGTCGCAGTGCTTCAACAAACAGGCCTCTTTCACACGCGAAGCAATTATCACTATTGTTTTTGTGTATCGCATAACTTCAAGACACTTAATACCAAAACAAATGTAGAACACTTCGATACTAACACGATTAAACAACAGTTCGAAAAACTAACGCACAGTTAACAGTCAGCACGGAACAGGAGCACCAGTCGACACTTGGAAGTAACAACTTCAACTAAGACAGGAGCCTGCCAAGGCTGTTGGGGTGAGGAGCTAACCAGGCTGGTGTCTCTTTGTTAGGAATGGTTGCTATCTGGCCACACTGGATCTGCGAAAAAAGGAAAAAAAAAAGTAGTTTGGATGAAATCACAAAATTGAAATTAACTCCATTATTCCTACCTAATTATTTTTTCCTTACTAATAGAGCTTACTTTTTGCTGTGGGGTTGATAGTAATTGATTAATTTATAAACAAAGTTTTAAAAATGTAATGAATGACTTAGTGCACAGATGGAAGATGATGAGCTATGGAATGGTACATTAACATACAAAGTATTGAAAATTTTTATCTTCCTAATTCGCAGAATTAAGTTGCCTTCTAAATTTATTCAATATTTTATTTTAATTTAAGCATTTGTTTGGATGCTACAGACGACTTAAAGTCGATGTATAGTCGGTTTTCGCGAAAATTGAGAAAACAGTAGTTTTTGGCCGTCGATTAACAACATTTAAATTGACCGAATTCTAAAGTTGAGGCACTAATTTGATACAAAATGTAATTATATTTAATTTTGGTAAGACTGGAATTTCCTGTAGGAAGCATGGTTTAGACGTTATAAGCAACAAATCGAAAAAAAAAAGTGAAAAAATCACAAATTTCAAGGTTTTTGGCTCCCAAAAGGTATGCACACTATCTGTGGGGCTGCAATCTGAGATTACATGTTTTCAACACTAACTATAGATTTTGAGATGGTTTCCAGCTTTCCGGAAATCACTTTCAGGTACCCTTCTTTTATGGTCTAATTTTACTGGACTAATATGGGTAAATCGTAACTAGTTCATATTCGCACGATTATCGCGAAAAGTAACAGAAAACTTAAGCTTTGATTTAATGGAGATGGATTCGGTTTTAGTGAAAAAGAATGGGAAACGTAGACGAAATGGTGGTCTAGAGCTTAGCAGCAGAAACGAAATATATTTTGTGATTATGGTATTCTAGCAATGCTTCGAAATTAATAAAGGTTATTTTACTCCGTTATTTTGTAATGTCGACGCCATTTTGAATATAATCAGTCTCGAAATGTTATGATACATTAAGTGGCTGTTATAGGCCATAGGTGTTTATGGGTATAAAGCGAACAGAAATGCTAACAGTAAAATAGAGTATGCTCTACTGTGTTACTGGGCAAGAGCTCCGGTACGGAATATGCTATGCCCAGAGATAGAGGGGGAGGGTGCTGTAATGTGGCTCTCATGGAAGCTGAAATGCTAACAGAAAATGTACATGGAAACTGCTACGGAATCTGGCGTCGTGTGAGGCCGGCTTTACAGTCGCCACCTCTCCTTCATTGAGGTCGTCGAGAACACGAGCGTCTGGGACGCGTTAACTTTCTCGCTCCTCGGATATGTTCGGGACCATTCGTTTATCCTTGGAAATTCAGCCAGACTTCTTCCCCAACCCTCTCCTTATGACGACCCCTCTGGCAGTTTAGGTTGCTTTACATAATGTTTATATAGCTTATGTTAGTTCTAAGTGGCAAAAAATGTTGTGCACAGTATCTAAAAACGGTTTTGTTTGGTAAGTAAACTACAGTAACCTGTATGTGTGTGGAGCTGCCGTTACACTCTCTGGCCGAGGATAAACGAATGCTACCGAGTATATCCGAGAAGCGGGAAAGTTAACGCAACCCAGACAGTCGTGTCGGGAGGGAACAGTTCTTATGATCTCGTCCGTGCAGACTCTTGGGAATTAATACAAGGCGGCGGTACTGGGTGTGATCTCTTGATACTGGTAGTATATCATAGTCTCGGTAATGTCTCTGGCAGCAGGCGAGACCTTCCTTCTTTTAGGCCGGAGACTTGCCGCCGAGGTCACACGCACATCTCCCTGTAGACTTCTGGAAACACTGCTTACACCAACACTTCTTGTTTATACTACGTCAGTATGTCTAGTCATATTCTACGCATTTGGAGTTTCGGAAATAAGCGAATGCCATGTACGGCAAGTGTAATTAATAAACACCGACAACTAACGCCTACATCGTCGTTTGCGACGAAGCAACATAAAAATAACTACCAAACTTAATCTAAAGTCAGATGGAGATACATAAGCATTACAAACCCTTACATTAATTGCCACCTTTACACATATGCTGCCCTGTCTGTAATGACGTCGTCACATGAGTACACGTATATTGGTCGCTCGAGGCAAGAAAACTGTCATTTATACAGATTTTACAAAAATTATTCTTTTTTATCCTAAATGGGAGCAGGTATCGGGAAAATGTTGCATAGTTTAGTTACAAACATTGTACACTAGGTCAGCTATTTTTTTCAAGACAAAATTCAAATTGGTTTCAGCTAATTATGCAATTAAGGACATTCTCACTAATGAACTTATTAGCTAATTTTATACAGATATCCCGAGAGGAAAGGGCAATATTCTGAGATGTGATAGTACTGGTCATTGTGATCAACAAAGTTCATATGAACATGGGGTCAATATGGGCGGTTGTCGAGATAGCCCTATTTGAATGTAAGCATTGATAAGATTTAAAGTTACTCTTATTGTATAATTGGCAGTTATAATCCTCATTGCAGTAACAGATCATCTCACAATCAAGGAAGCATTGCATTGGCATGGGAAAGTGTTTACATGTCACACACAGCTAACCTACTGGTGTGGACTGCTAACTTGATCATCGTGTTTGACACGACATGAAACATAATGGCTGTGTGTTGTAGTCTTGTTATTGTAGCTATGAAATAAAATATTAGGTTGTTTGTTATTATGTACTACAATTTCCTTGTAATTGAAATTAGGATCGTAGACAGATATATACTAACTATTTGCGAAGAGTAAATATGTATTTTATATATTACGAAGAGTAGAGAAGTGTTGTAGTGTTCTTGAAGAATATTTTATCAAGTTTGAAAAAAATAAGACATTTAATTATTTAATTAAAATGAATACATTAAATTAGTAACAGTACCTGTTAACCTCACGTATACAGTAATGTTGCGGTAAACTTCAAAACAAATAGCTCAGTTCATGCGCCCATTAAGTTACAAAGTGTAATCAACTGAACCATGATTACCTTAGTACTTAGCTAAGTCCCTGGTTGGCTAAATGGTTAGAACACTCGCCTCCCACCAAGGTGATATGAGCCTGATTCCCAGCGAGGTCAGGCCTCTCGTTCTCGCACGTGTGTTTCTCGAAGTGCCTCCGTTTCTTCAGCTCTTCTCATTCTGTCGCTTCTCCATCGTACGCTCTCGGTTCACGTCATCCTACTGTTGCACTGTCACACAAGTTTGTATTTGGTGTGCAAGATTCTCAGGTATCCTTGCCATGCGACATTCATTTACTGTTTGAAACAAAACAAATTCCGAGATTAACTAATAAAATACAACTTAGTCAATAAATGATCGTCAGCTATTGACATTTAGGACTTGGGGAATAATTTGACACATTGGAAAGAAATATTTACTATGATTTTGGCAATATTTACGGAACAATCACAAATATGTATATGTGATGCAATACTGAAATACAACTGAGATTAACTTTGTTATTTTTAATTTGAAGTAGACACTTGCGCAAATATGAATTCCCGTGGCACCAATTCACGTGCCCCCTCTCAGTGGCACACTTCCCGCTCGTTGCCAGCATTATAGTCGGCAGTGACTCGCATAGAAGTAATTTAGATACTGGAAGGTATAACGTTCCATAGGTAAAATTTCATGAATTTTAAATCGGAGTGGCAGCTTAATTAAGTCACTGCCAGTCAGCTTAAAAGAGAGCATATGTAAGAATAAAGACTCCCACGAAATATTCCATCGTTTCCCTATATTTCTTAATGGTAGCTATAGAATAAGCAAAATGTCTGAATCGTCACATCCTCGTCGTATTTCTTTGATAGTTCATAAAATATACAGGATGTTGCAAAATTCAATGTCAATATTCTATTCTATATATGACGTATGGTTGATAGCGCTGGCAGGATCAAGTTGCTGTGTCACAGTTGTTCCTACTGTCTGTGTGTTAGTGGCGTAGTGTGTGACATAGTAACATGTTATGTACTGCTGTAATGACGCCCCTCTACACGTGAGCATTGTTTCCCTAGAATATTGACATGGAATATTGCAACATCCTGTGCAGTAGAAATACGTACGTGAAGAAGACAAACTATTGTAATGAATTACTACTTTATGCATTATAATATAGCAAGGGGTGGCAGCAGTCAGAACCACTCTGCTGATATGACGAGCTTGAGTTAGGCGTGACTCTGCGGTACTGCTTGCCAACAACTTGCTACTTACTACTCACGGTTACGAAGCAAGTCTGTGAGAACTACTCATGCAAGTGGCCCGCCTCGCACACGAGACACTCTCATCACCAGGTCGTTCACGTCTGCAGAGTTGGAAGTATGCTCCATTAAAGGAACTTTAGAAAGGCGATCTGCTAACTGAGATTTCCATTTAGATAAGCTGTCAGTCTACTGGACAGTGCAAAAAAAAGGGGGAGGGGAAGTCCCGTTACCCCTGGCAATTACAAACAAACTCCTACAATTAAACAAATAAAATGAGCAATGATTGTTTAGAGGAATTTCCTTGATATTTGAAGCATTACTTGTCCATAGAATCAGTCTGTGTACCGACATTCTCAAGGCAGGTTCTGTGTCACATACAACGGAGCATTGCTGGTGTAACTTGAGTGAAGTCGTGTCTCACAGCATATTACAGTTCGCCAATGACTGGTGTTGTAAATGTTTCATAGCAATCTCTCCGTGGACTTGCTGATGAGCAGACATGGTTATTTTCTTGTGGAAGGTCTGCGGCTTATCTGCTCGCATCCTGTGCCGAAGAGTTTATGTTCCTCGCAGAAGTGTTTGTTTTAGAGGAAGGTCTTGTTCAAACCACACCCGAAAGTCTACAGTTGTCTACCCTGTTTGATTTATCTCAGTACAGTAACACGTTCTTCAATAATGTTGTTGAACGTATCAGCCATGTTCACATAATTGAAAAAATATAACAAAACCAACCTACATAAACATTTATAAAGATGTAGAGGAACTTAGTGACATATCTGCACATCACAGGTTCCAGAAAATCACGTTGTACTGGCTGGGTGGAACTTCCCCAAACTTTACCAACCAACCCAGGAGGTCCAGGAAGGGTAAACCAATAGGGTAAACCGATCAAGACAGCTCCTAGGCCAGCCAAGCAAAGAAAGGGGAAAACAGTACTAACGTGGACACAAGTTGTTGATCGGTGCTCCTTATTGTAGATCAGAGAAAGGGCCGAGCCTCCTTTCCCCAACACTTCACATTAAAGATAATTAATTTAATATACCATACAAAAAAAATTTAATTTAATTTTAAATTTGGAGCATGAGAACCTCTGTATATTAAACTTTATGAAATGAGTTAGGTCTAGTAAATAAAATTGTAATAATTCAGAAAAAAAATTTTTTTCTAATACCTTGATCAGTAGATTTGATAACAATAAATTCTTTGCACAATGAGTATTTGGTGTATGAAAATTAACTAATACGGTACATTAACAAATCAAGAAAAGCACGTATGTCTTAATAATATCATAATTAAGTTAAACAAGGGGATCCCCAACACAAAAATTAATTAATTAACTTATTACCTATTTTAACAAATTTTAAATTTTCTTTGTTCAATTAATTTTGTAGAGGTTGTTATCGAATAATAAATAAAGTCTCAAATAGAATAATTAGGGCTGTGTGCACATCAAGTAGTGAGGACGAGAGAAGGAAAATAAATATATTGGCTGGACTTTCCTGGCTGTCCTTCATGGGGACACTCTTGCCACCGCCGAAAGATGTTACATCTTCATCTCGCCCATGGCTACCGATGACGGTACAGCAAAAGGACTAGTAGAAACAAATTACTTCTACATCGGAAGATGTAGATAAGCCAAATCCCTAAAATTTTGGATAGGCTTCCTTCTACATAGCAAAGAGTAGAAACCGCGTGACGGGGACCGCCTAGGCGGAAAACTTGTCGGATTACGACATTATAAATGGATAAAGAACACTTAAGTGTAAGGTTGATGTTCACGCCATGATGTGCAAGAGACAACAAGGTCGAGACAAAGGAATGCCTAGAGGTTATAGGCCGGCATAGAGACGTAGCTACTTGATGTTACCAAAATAGTATTTCGATAGTATCGAACAATATTTCCTTAACAAAATATTTTAAAACACATACGTGTTTTAATAGTCAAAACATGGTATTTTAATTTAAATTTTACCAATAAAAAAATTTGTTTTAATTTACTTGAAAACAAAACATGATCAGATCATGATTAGAGTTGGTCAGAAGTATTACACAAGAACTGTTTCATAAGTATACCACACTGCCTTAACTGCACATAAATAATTACCTGAAATTTTCTTTATAAAAAAATAAGCAGTTTACTATTATTACAAGTTTACCGAAGATTAAAGAAATAACCAGTGCTGGGGTAGAGTAACTTTGCCAAAATAAAAAAAATATTATCTAGTTACCACTACGAATAGACGAATTAGACAAAACAAATAAAAACAAACAAACGAGCATGTGCCAACAAACGGCACACACCCTCCCTTAAAGCCGAACATGGGGCGGTACATGGGTCAGGCACTACAGAAGGCCAAACCTCGCACAAAACACTAAGATTAAAGGATTACACATAACACACAATAATATTAAAGTTTAAATCTCTTAAGCTTCCGCAGAAGCAGAAGAAACAACAGATAAAGGCACAACAATAGATCTCTCTGGCACAATGGGATTACCAGGAGGTTGACTCGAAACAGTCATACAAAATTTGGATTTCAACCAAAATATCACAAAAGAAAC
>PNEQ01073047.1:0-36054 GCA_003012365.1 Medauroidea extradentata | reverse complement strand
GTATCCGATAATCAAAAGGATTGGGACTCCAAAGTACCACTGTTTCTGCTAGCATACCGTTCTGCTGTTCATGAAGCAACTACGGTGACACCATCAAGGATGCTGTTTGGAAGAGAGCTCCGTCTCCCGAGCGACCTGATGTTCGGACGACCGGCGGAGGAAGACCAGATTGCATCCCCAGTGTATGCCAGTGAGTTACATCGCAAGTTGGTTCACACTCACAACTTTGCCCGGCGACACCTTATGATCAACACCGACCGGATGAAGACTCGCTACGATAGGAATGCACTAGATGAAACATTCCAAGAAGGTCAACTGGTGTGGTTGTACAACCCTCAGAGAAAGACGGGGTATTGTCCCAAGCTGCAGAAGAATTGGAAAGGCCCTTATGAATAGTGAAGAAGATCAATGATGTTGTATTTCGGATTGTTCGTCGAGGCTCTCAGGCGAGAGAACCTAAAGTTGTACACATCGACAGATTGGCCCTCTATGATGGACCTGTGGCAGCTGTGTCTGTTCGGGACGAACAGACTTAAGGAGGGGGCAGTGTTGCGTGCCATGTACCTGGAGGCCAGTGGTCGGCGGCTGTTTCGTAACACCTTGAGGTCTGGCCGATGATTCAAAGCCCGGGTGAATTATAGTGGGAATCCTGCCGAAACTACGTCATAGATACCTGTCCCAATTGCACCTTTACCCTTACGAGGGCGGCCGACGTGACTACAAGCACATCCGAAACATGATGAAATATCTTATTTTAGACCCCTGTAATGCGGGGAACACCCGACTGTCTGGGCTAGTTTAAAAGCACAGAATCGGCACATTTGAGGAGAGTTCGCTATTGGTAGTGCTAGAGGAAGGTGCTACGCCTGTGGAAAGAGACATGACATCAGAGTGTACTGTGAGGTGGCAGGCGGCTACCTTCGGAGCAGTGTTTGGCGATACAAGAGGACTGCTGCGGCGGGCTGACAGGCGAAGTGGAGGTGCGCGACGGGAGTCGAACAGAAGACCTCAAGAGTGAAGACAGCAGTGCACTCGGGGTCCATTGCAGCACATGGTGAGCCATCACCACTTCGGACTGACAAGGTTGTACATTGTCATTATTTGAAATACTGTTGATTGGATATATGACTGAATTTTATTGTGATTTATAGTGTTTAATTAATTGATGGTAGACTTTTCTTGTGCTTTAATTGTCAAAGTTAATTAACGTGCCTGTGACACAGGAGTAATTGTGTGCATAACTAATTGTGTTGTGAGTGTTCTAGTTGATTACTGTTTTGTGTATTTGGTAGCTTTGTGAGCTATTAAATCCAGTACTTAATTCAACTCTTTTATTTGTAATTATAAGACCTCTATCCCAAAGAACTCATGGGAATTGCCCACATATAAAGTTTAGGTCTCAAACTTGTAACAGTATTATGCACAGTCATTTCACTAGTAATTTAGGAGCTGACCAAGTTATGGTCCTAGAGCAAGGGGCCGTGTGTGGATTGCCCGAATAGTCTACAGGGTGAGAGAGCTAGTATTCTCCGAGTGCTCCCATAACCTGACCAACCAGCCAACATCATTGCAGGGAGGAGAGGCCTGCCAGCCGAACAATACGCGACCCTGAATCACTACTGCCACCATCCTAGCGAGGCATAATGCTAAGTGGCTCCCAGAGATCAATCTAAGCACACCCATAGCACTGCAGCAATTAATTCAACTTCACCGTCTCCAAACCAACCCTCTCCAACCTCAAGGCGCGGTGACATATGGCGCCCAATGATTTGACATGATTTTTACGGCAAAAAATCAAGTCAATGTGTGTCAATGAGCACAGAGAAAGCAGTGCATCACCACATGGTGAGAGTTCCAGCCACCGCCATCTTGTGTCCACATCCAGTGTTGTCAGCAACCACACTGCAACACCAAACACCCCTCTAGGCAGTATTGCTCGGGTGAAGGATGGGAGGGGCGACCAGCCAACCGCCCCAACAGCAACCACCTGCTCAACAAAAAGAAACCCAAAGTATGTTTCGCACACTGACCAACATGCAGTGTATCAAAAGTAAATTACAGTTGGTTATGGACCTATATGTCAAGATGCCTATAAAGTGTTGCCAGTGTAAACCACAGAGACCAGTAAATTCACAAGTGAAAACAGAAGGTTTATTTGACCTGTGTGCCAAAGTAAACTCTATGTGAGACTCGCAAATGTGTGACAGTCTTGGTAAGGAGTGGACTACATGTGCCATGTGTCACACCACACATCATCGAAGGTGTGTTAATGCTAAGGAACTTGTGACTATTGCAGATGGGATATTTGCTTGCCATAAATGTGTCATTCAAAGGGACTTAATTACTTAACTGCCATTGGGACATACATTTTCGATACAAACACGACACCAGGGCTAACAACCACTCTCCACCAACACCAAACGACCACAGATCTACACTGTCGATGCCACTGCTACAGGAGATTGAGGCACCACCACCCCCGTCAAACAACATCAGTCACCGTCAACGAGAGATGCTACCACGGCCACCAAAAATGTCACATGTGCCCAGTACCAATACATTCCACTTGCAAAGCGACTGCCTGGTTAGAAGCTGACAATGTCAGCCATCGGGAAATGTAGAGAATGGGAAGTTATATTGGATGTTGATCTCTCTGTGATCACCAACCTACAGTACCTAGACAGGATAACTTCAGCTCTGTTTTTGGGGAAAGCAACAGCCACTGCCGGCAAGTTACTATGATTCCTTATGGAAGTCAACCACCAATCAACATCAGCTGTCGTCGACATGGTGGCGAGCCACACATTCGTCGACCCCAGCCTTGTCGACATGGAAAGGGTGCACCCGCAGAAAGGAATGTTCCAAATAGCCAAACACGACGAAGTTGCTGCCTGTCGCATCCACATGGGTACAGGGGAGAGAAGAACGGTCTATGCTGTTGACCAATCACCAGCACTGACCAAAGCAAACATCAACTTGGACATCAACAATGAGGTACCCGAAAATTACTGCCAAGCTGTCCAAAACATCTTGAACGAGAGGGCAAATGTTTAGCATTTTCCAGCCTATTGCAGACTACCACAGCAGCGGAACACCCAATACCAACACCAGCACCAGACCCAGTCTACATCAGAAAACATGGCTGTGGTTTAAAAGAACAAAGAGTCACCCGAGAGCAGGTAGAGAAGATGCTGCTAGAGGGCATCATCAATCCATCACACAGCCACTACAACATCCGGATAGTCCTGGTACCAAAGAAAAACGGAACACTGAGGTTCTGTGTGGACTTCTGGCCTTTGAATCACATTTCCAAGAATGCACAACCTCCACCATAAACTCAGAGTGGACAAGGTGCTAGCCGGCCTAGAGAATGCACGCATCTTCTCCGTCCTAGATCTGATGTATGGGCATTGGCAGGTGCCTATCCGCCCAGAGGACAGTGAAAAAACTGCCTTCATTACCCAGATGGACGCCGTTTCCAATTCCGAGAGATGCCTTTTGGTCTCAAGTGTGTCCCGTCAACCTTTCAACAAATGTTGACCCGGGTACTCGAAGGCTACATCGGCGAATTCGTCACAGCTTACCTGGAGGATGTCATTGTGTGGTCAAGGACATAGGAGGAGCATTTGCGACACCTTGCCGTAGTGCTGGAATGAATCGCTGTGCATGACCTCGTGGTTGCTCCATGTAAATGCTACATCGGTGCCAAGACTGTCGACTTCTTAGATCACGTAGTATGCGAGGAAAGTAATTCTACACACGCTGGGAAACTTCAAAAAGGGCTGAGAGTGATTTCCCGCCACATGTAAACAAGCACAGAGGTTTATCTGACTTGTCAACTGCCTCACAATCTACATCACTAAATTCGCAACCATCGCAGCACCATTCACCGAACTGTTGTCAAAACAATGCAAGTATCAGTGGAGTGCACATGAGCAAAAAGAATTTGACGACCTCAAAACACAGTTTACCAAGTGTCACACGCTTGCCCGAATCGACAGAAATCGCCGACTCAATATCCAGATGGATGCCAGAGCCGAAGGTGTAGGTGTAGAGCTCTACCAGTTTGCTGACGAGGTATTACGCCTCGTGATCAACTACGGCAGTGAAAAGTTCGGCGAGGCATAAAGGAGATATCACAGCAACAAGCAGGAGAGCCTTGCTGTTATCTGGGCATTTCAGTGTTGCCATCCACACCTGGTTCTTGTTGTTTTCACTGACTTGTTTTCAGCTTGGGTGGAAACCTACCTATTAAGCAACATCAGGAGCAATACCGTAACAAACATCTTGTCTAAAGAGTTTTTTCACACTGTGGTTTTCCCAAGGTCATTCTGTCGGATAACTGAGCTCAGTTCACCGGAGGTAGATGGCATAAGTTGTGTCAAAAATTAAGGTTCGATCATCATATAACCTCCATGTTTCACCCCCATGTATATCCAACCGAAAGATGCAACCAGGAACAGAATGAACTAACGGCCATGACCACCAACAATGCGACAGTCACATCACCGATGATTTGTTTTGTTTAAGACGCCACTGGCCAAACACTGGAAAATTAAGTGCAAGGATGTAACTCACAATTACCAGGAGAATAAAGTGCAGGATGCAGTTGTGACGCCGCCCCTAGTGCAGGGTGTCGCGATGCTGAATTCGCCACCACCGGGCAACACCAGGCAGCATACATCCAATGCATAACACCCATCACCAACAAACCGCCATCACCACTAGCAGTCCCCAAACAGTGTATATGAGCAACCATCTTTTGTCATCAGAAGGGATGAACTATTGTGCCGGGTTCGCGCCACATTAGATGGACCAGTGTACAGTGTGAAGGCAACTGGGAACCAACACCTATGTCGAGAAAGATGGCGAGGGAAAGTTATGTAAGGAGCATCGAGACGATCTATGGGTTGCACATAACACCCCTGCAACTGTGGAAGGTGAGGAGACGCAGCCAACCCGGCGTCGAGGCACCTAGGTGCCACACACAGACATCAGAGGAATGGATGGAAGGAGCCACCCCTGCAAATGACGTGGACACACTACTTCATCTGACTGCTCTTTTTCCAATGACTCCAGCCCCGAAGGTCGGTACACCCCCCCCCCCCAGGCACCACACCAGAGCCAACCATCACAGACCCGAATGACGAACCTAAACTACCAGTATCAGAAATAAGAGACTTCAGAAGCCTCTTTGTGGGCTTGACCGAGGAGACATATACCATGCACATGGAGGAGCCACCAGATGAGTTGGTGACAGCGGACACCCCGGCGCTTCACTCCAGCCAGATCAGCAGAGGAGGATCCGGTAGTCACCACTGCCATCATCACCCTTCGACCAGCGAGCCAGCAACCAATGCTGATTACCAGCCTTCCTTAATTTACTTTTCGGAGAAGTACTGCAACAGTGCTGTACATGTGCCATGGATAACTGGAAGGGGAACCCGAGCATGAAAGTGGAGAAGCTTACCGACCACAACTTATGTGACTCGTCAACATGTGACAGACAAGGGAAGGAGATGGCCACTTTTGTGACTTTTAGAACAAGATGCCACTGTAGATGTTCATAAGCCATGGAACTTGTCACGTTAAGTGAGGGCGTGGTTGCTTGCGCAACTTGTGAGTCATCGAGGCCCCCTCCCCTGCTTCTAGGTCATACGTCACATGCTACAAACCTACCACCCTATCACCCCTTCCATGCGCCTCAACAACTGCCCATCGAGCTGTCGCGACAACCCACCAAGAGAGTGGGGAAATAATGAAACTTCTCGAGATCTCTGGACACATGCACAAGGACGTGGACCAGTTTCTGCAGCAGTGCGAAACACTGTGTTTACATTATGGCATAGTGTACAAGGAGTTGGTTGATTGTGCGATTAGCAACTTGCATGGTGCCGCAACGGACTGGTGGAGAATATGGGGACATGCAACAATGACATGGGACGAGTTCGCTAATGGCCTACTGTATCGGTTTGGGTCCGCTGAGGCTATAGTAGACTGTCAAGCACGATTTTATAGCGAAAGATCAAAGGACACAAGAGTCGACAGAGAGGTTTATAGCCACAAAAATCCAGCTGTTCCGGCACATCTATTCAACTACGCCGCTGGAGGACGCACTAAGCAGCATAACCCCACGTCTGCGACTGGAAATTCAACCATTTTTGGCAGAAAAGAATGGTGAAAGTATGGAGGGATACGTTTGTCGAGCGAACATCGCCGACAGGGCCGTCAATCGGCTGAGGGGACGTCCATTGCAGACACTAGGACAGGAGGACCAGGAGGCTCCATCACCAGAAATATGCGCGATAGCGGCACACCAATGAGCCGAAGACAACTCGCGATTGAGGCGCCGCTGTCGTCCGACCCTGCGTCTGCCCCACAACTCTCGCAACAGGATATTTGACCAGCACAGTGCCACACCTGCCCAGCGCACACGCTTCACTGGCACCAGGACTGCCCTGTTAGAAATGCCACATGCCCGCCGTCGGCAAATGCCTAAGTCGGGGAGGCAGGTGAGCGACTGACCTCCCCGCTGTCAATCGCCAGACACACCTGATCACAACCAACACCAACTCAGAGCCATTTTTGGGACAATTAACCGTCGAGGAGGATCAGTTACTCCGCATCCCGATCAAAGTCAACAACCAACTGCTGCATTAGTTGATACTGTCACCAGCCATACGTTCATCGCATCCCCACTATTAATCTATCAGAGATCCGACCTGGACCCTGCATGCTACAGCTGGCCACCAGAGGGAAGTACAGTGCCACACAGAGCGTAACCGACCTGACGATCAGGATACGCGACCAGACATCTCAATTCGAAGCCTTGGTCGTGAACGGCCTATGAGAGTCTGTTGTGCTGGGGCAACCATGGCTGCAACAACAAGAGGCAGTGATAGAGGTCGTGGCGAAGAGGGTACATGTGGGAGCCGGGGAACGACGAACAGTATATGCTGTCGACTGGCATAAGAATACCAACAAACCCACAATTCACCTGGGCGACCTGGACAGCAAGGTCCCAGCCGAATACAGGACAGTGATACAAGCTCTCTTGGATGAACAGAAAGATGTCTTCGCTTTCTCTGACCTACTTCAGACAACCATAGCAGCTGAGCACCCCATACTGACACCTGACCCAGACCCAGTCTATACTGGTCCCAGAGGCTATGGGATGCACGAACAACATGTCATCCGGAAGCAATTCGCCAAGATACTAAAGGAGAGTGTAATCGAACCGTCCAACAGTCGATATAATGCTCACATTGTACTCATGCCGAAGAAGGACGGGATGTTGTGCTTTTGTGCTGATTTCTGTCTGCTGAACCTGGTGACAGAGAGTGCCTCTCCACTGCGGATCAGTGTTGATGAGGCCTTGGCAAGACTGGGTGATGGCCGAGTGTTCTCGACATTAGACTTAAAGTCAGGCTATTGGCAAGTTCCGATACGTCCAGAAAACCATTAGAAGACAGCCTTTATGACACCAGATAGTTGCCACTTTCAGTTTCGGAAGATGCCATTCAGGCTGAAGTGCGCTCCCTCAACCTTCCAGTACATGATGACACAGGTGCTGGAGGGGTACATCCGGAAGTTTGTAGCAGCGTATCTCGACTACGTCATCGTCTGGTCCCGGGCATGGGAGGACCATGTACGCCATCTGAGCTTAGTGATAGAACGACTGGCAGTGCACCAACTTGTCGTCTCCCCCTAGAAGTAGCACATCGGTAGAACCTCCATCGACTTCCTGGGGCATGTGATTTGGCCAGATGATAACTATGTCCAACCCGAACACTTGGACGAAATTGCCAACAGCTCATTTCCGACAACCAGGAAACAAATGCAATGGTTCATTGGATTAACGAGCTTGTTGAGGAACTACATACTGCATGTCGCCACAATCGCCGCCCCTCTCACTGAATTGTTGTCTGTAAAAAGTAAATACGCCTGGAACGAACGTGCGCAGAAGGCATTTGAAGAGTTGAAATTGCAGTTCACCCAGTGTCATGCTTTGTCTCGCATCAATCCTGAGAAGCGACTTTAAGTCTATATTATAGCCAGCATGGAATGGGCCGGCGCCGTCCTATACCAGCTAGCTGACGACGGAACACGACTAATTATCAGCAACAGTAGTGCCAAGTTCGGAGAAGCAGAACCTCGCTATCACAGCAATGAGCGGGAGTGCCTGGCGGTAGTTTGTGCTCTTTGTAGGTACCGCTTTCACCTAGAAGGAAGTCGGTTCACATTACGGACGGACAACATTGCCTGATGTGGCTGGACATGGTGCTGTGAAAGAGGGGCAAACTCATCTGCTGGGTACTATTACTACAGTCATTTGATTTTACTGTCGAGCATGTTAGCGGAGTTGACAATGAACTTCACAATCACTTGTCACGGGATCCAAACCCAGCTAAAACCATCATGGATGACCACCACGTGGCGGTGATGTTTCCACCTGAGCGTCACTCAACTCAGTAGAGGAAAGTAGAAACAAAGGAACACGCCTCACTGCAGGTGATCATGCATTCGTTCAGACCGACTACATGATCTGCTGTGAATAATCATGTCCTTAACACACAAAAAACAACTCCTACAGCTGTGCGCTTAATAGCCAAGTGCGCCGAGGGTAATGTGAAGCGTGTTCGAGTAAGGGATAATGTGCTAGAAACAAAGCTGACAGGCGTGGAGACGGCATGGAAAAGTGTTTGTTGCCCCCGAGGTGAGATAGAAAGTCTTGATCTTCGCACACAGTGATACACTAGCAGGGCAACCCAGGTTATATCAGACTGTGCGGAATGTAATGCAGTATTTCCACTGGCCTGGACTCAGAGTGGATGTGCGGGATTATGTACGAGGCTGCCAGGACTGCCAGTGGAAAAGGCACGGAGAGCAGATGGGACCAAACAGCAATTCCCCCCCCCCCTTCCTACTACGCCCTTCGAAGCTGTAGCATTGGACTTGATGGGACCGTATCCTTGCACCACCAAGGGAAATTGTTTCTTATTAGTGTACTCTTGCTGGGTGGAGGCGTATCCACTAAAGAACACCCGTAGTCAGACAATTACAAAAGTGCTCCAGAAGGAATGTTTTGCACAATGGGGGTACCCCGAACACTACAAACGGACAAGGGTTCACAGTTTCTCAGTAGGCAGTGGAGGAGGTGGTGCCGCGAACTACAACTGGAGCATCATACAATACCGGTAAACCACCCTCATGCTAATCCAACAGAGGCAGAATCAGGAGCTGAATGTCCAACTCCGCTTGACCACTCTCAATGAAACCAGCATCTCGGTGAGGCTCTGTTCTTCCTCAGACATCGGGTGAACACTGCCACAGGGCAGGCACCGACAACCCTCGTGCAGGGGCGCAACCTACTGCTTCCAGGAGAACCCAGGCCAGAGGTCTCACAGGATGCAGAGGATTGGGGCGAATGCCAAGATGCCGAACTCACTGCTACCCGCCAACACCAAGAGGCGTATGTGCGAAAAATTCTGCCAGTGTTGGTGAACCCGCCTGCACCCCTGGAGGTAGGGACACTGGTATATGCTCGGAACCATTCATTGATGGCCGGCACACGAATCTTCTGTGTGGGACTAGCACCTCACTAGACAGGACCCCCCACAGTGCGAAAACACCTAGGACAACACGTCTACCTGGTCCGAGATGGGGACAGGCGCCTCCGAAAGATCCATCGAGATGAACTAAGGGTGGTTCCTATCATGCCGGCTGACGAGGAGACAGATACAGACGGTTTGACACAGGCCCAACGGTGGCTACCTTACACCCACAAACCGTGACACCACTCCAAGAGGAGAGAGACAAACACTCGCAAAGCAGATGTGACAAGACTCCGGAACTGGTGTTACTTCTCCTGTCGTATTCTGGCGTCATAACACCGCCGCAGAAAGCCGATCCAATTGTGACCATGCCTCATGAGGATGATCTTAGACTCCAACCCATCGTCCGGGAAGTGTGGGAACTGAATGCACCACTAGAGACTACGACTTTTACCATACACATCGAGAAACCAGAAAAGTCTCCTCGATGCCAACCACGATGTCGACACAGCAGGCAACCCCAGTTACAACCGTTCGAGCCTAGCACAAATGGCCAGCAGGAGGAAGGGGTCAACACCGAACCGAGGAACGGACGGAAATGCAGATGCCGAGCACCTGTCTGGTTTCATCCTCGTGTTCACCTCTTTCCGGAGTGGGGCATGTCTGGTAGCCATAAATCTTCGGCGCTTACGGTACAGATGCCAGTGGCATAACATCAGGATATAAAGACCACAACATCCCATGACATGCTGGTGTTACCGACGCCCGGCATCCCAATGTCTACTCCCTCGACCCATACCAGCAGACACCGAAGGGAGTCCTACAACCTACGACCTCGCCCACGACAGATAGAGCAGACCTGCTGTGCACCACCCGACGACTCAGGAGATGACGCCAGAGACTTCGACCCACAGCAGACCCTAGTTTTCAGTCGTCGGGAGCGACAACGGCAGCAAAGTTCATAGCAAATGCATGCACCCGCCGTGACCAGTCGTCCTTTAGCATCTCGGTGACTTGCTCCTGGATGACCTGTTGTTCATGCATCCCATTGCCTCTGGGACCAGTGTAGACTGGGTCTGGGTTAGGTGTTAGTATGGGGTGCTCAGCTGCTATGGTTGTTTGAAGTAAGTCAGAGAAAGCGAAGACATCTTTCCGTTCCTTCAAGAGAGCTTATATCGCTGTCCTGTATTCGGCTGGGACCTCGTTGCCCAGGTCGCCCAGGTGAATATTGTGTCGGTTGGTATTCGTCCGCCGGTCGACAGCATACACTGTTCGTCGTTCCCCGGCTCCCATGTTTACCCTCTTCACAGCAACCTCTATCACTGCTTCTTGTTGCTGCAGCCCCCGTTGCCCCAGCATGACAAGCTCTTGTACGCCGTCTATGACCAAGGCTTCGACTTGATATGTCTGGTCGCGTATCCTTGTCGGCATGTGGAATTCCTAACATGGCAGTCCCGGTGCCAGTGAAACATGTACACTGGGCAGGTGTAGCACTGTGGTGGTCGAATGTCCTGTCGTGAGAGTTGTGGGGCGGACGCAGGGTCGGGTGTTGTCTTTGGCCTGTTGGTGTGCCGGTATGGTGCATATTTCTGGTGATGGGGGCCACCTCATCCGCTCGTCCTAGTGTCTGTAATGGACGTCCCCTCAGCCAATTGACTGCCCTGTCGGCGACGATTTCTCGATGAACATATCCCTCCACACTTTCACCATTCACTTTTGTCAAAAATGGTTGGAGTTAAAGTCGCAGACACGGGGTTTTGCTGCTTAGTGTGTCCTCCGGCGGCGTGGTTGGATAGATGCGCTGGAACAGCTGGATTTTCGTGGCTATAAACCTCTATGTCGACTCTGTGTCCTTATGTCGTTCACTATAATATCGCGCTTGGCAGCCTACTATAGCATCTGCGGACCCAAAACAATACAACAAGTCATTCGCGAACTCGTCCAATGTCATTGTTGCATGTCCCCATATTCTCTACCAGTCCTTAGCAGCACCATGCAAGTTGCTAATCGCACGACACTATACCGTAACATAAACACCGTGTTTCACACTGCTGCAGAAACTGGTCGATGTCCTCATGCATGTGTCCAGAGAACTCGGGAAGTTTCATTATGTCCCCACTTTCTTGGCGGGTTGTCGCGACAGCGCGACGGGCAGTCGTTGAGGCACTTGGGGAGGAGTGATAGGGTGGTAGGTTTGTAGCTTGTGACGTATTACCTTGAAGCAGGGCAGGGGGCCTCAATGACACACAAGTTGGCAAGTGAACATGCCCTCACCGAACGTGACAAGTTCTGTGGCGTGCGAACATCTGCGGTGGCGTCTTGTTCGACAAGTGACACAAGTGGCCATCTCCTTCCCTTGTCTGTTACATGTTGGTGAGTCACATACTTCGGCCTGCCTTGGCGGACTGTGGTAGATAAGTTTCTCCACTTTCATGCTTGGGTTCCCCTTGCAGTTCTCCATGGCACATGTGCAGCACTGTTGCAGTACTTCTCCGAAAAGTAAATCAAGGAAGGCTGTTAATCCACACCTAACACACTCCTTGCTGCTAATTGTGTGCGATGGTTTGATTTGTTTCTAGATCTAGCACAGTGTATTGTTTCCTGCTTTCGCTGATGTGCGGGCTGTGACGTAGTTGGCTAAACAATGCAACTGTGGCGATCCTGTGGTGAAGTGTCGTGTTCCAGTCCTTCTCTGTGTAGGTTGTACGTAGATTTACACTGCGATTTTCACGCCAAATTGTTGGGCGCCATGACGCCGTGTCCGGTGAGAGTTTAGTAGGAACGGAGCTGTGTTGGAATGCACTGGGTGCCATGCTGTTAAGCATGTAGCCGGGAACACAAGGCTCGATGGTTGTAGTCTGTTCATGCCGGCGTGCCTCTCTCTCACCTGGCGAGTCGAAACAGCTGCGTATCGGGAAAAGCAGGGAGGACCTGAAGAAAACTACACCTTACATGGACACTTATAAGGCGGTCCACACCCCCGTACCCTAGGGCCTTAAGCTAGCCAGTTCCAAGTGACGAAACAAAGTAAAACACTGGGCCAGATAGTTGCACACATGTGTTATGTTTCTCGCTGGACGAATCAAGATTCCCGAAGCGCACCACGTCTCTCTCGTTCCGTCCGTCGCGGCCGCTGCTTCCAGACTGCCTTCTTCATGCTCTGATAGAGGATGGGGGCGGTGAAGCCATTTGTTCTGCACTGGCAGATGGCTGTGCGGCAGCTGGGATGGCAGGTGTCGCACGTCAGTGTCAAGTTCACATACGCCCTGCCGCCATCACTGATCCGCCACACACTCAAGTACCGCACATCTGCCATTACCAACCAGCGCACACCTGTAACTGAGACACTCTGCGAACACTTTCCGCGACCAGGCGCAACTCCACCTGGCCTGTGGCTTTGTACGACGACATTGTATAGGCCTATTTCGGATTTTCACTCATGGGACACAAGATAGACTTTTTTGGTTGAAGTGATTTGTATAATTTCTGCTTCAGTTAAATTGATTTTCAATACATAAGATAACTATCTAAGTGAACATATTTTGCACAGTCGAGGTCTAGGAGTGCAAAGCAATAAGAACAATAAAGCACGAACCTCACACCTTTAAGCACAAATCACTGAACTGTTGTGCACTCGCTGCTATGAGACATTCACTGGTGACAGTATCATTTCATAATGTAATATTACAGGTAATGGTGTATTGTACACCTCTATGCCTTTTAAAGATTCTGTGCCAAGATTTCTGCAGCTAAAAAGAACCACAAATACACCAGTGTGTTGCTACTTTAAGCTGTATAAAATTAATTTGAAGACATAAGTGGAGATCCTAAATTGTTTGCACAAGGGTAGCATTCTTCGAATGCTATTCGTAAGCAGACATGACTTACTCATGCTGGGCAGTTTATAACAAAATTTAAAATGAAGTAAACTATTTCTAATTCCAATTTCAAAATGTTGGCAGGTATGTAGATAATTTTTGACTTTTGCAAAAGTAATCTATCACTGCAAAAATTATTTGAAACAAAACTGCTCTAGGGCCACGATTTTGTCGCGAAAAGATTTTTGCCCCACTTTGTTTCAGTGTCTCTCGTGCACATCGGCAGTTCTGTTTCAAGGTTATTGGCAACGTGTCTATGTTCAGACACGTTTCTCATTTGACTGCACCAATCAGAATAAGATTTATTATCACTCCGTACGTCTATAATTTGCCAAGCCCAGTGAGAGTAAAATCATACAATCACAGACGATGTAGAATAGCTGCATGTGTGCACATGAAGCATCGAAACCAAATGTTGTAAAAATCTTTTCGCCATAAAATCGTGGCTCTACAAATTGGTGACGTCTGCTCTTGTTCAAACTTTAAAAAATTTATTGCAGAACCAGCAGAAAGAGTGTAGTTTTCTCATGCAAAATATGAACAATATTATGCAGTGAGACACATTCCCATACATAAATTGTAAGGTTTGCAGGACTTTGAATGGAGAAAACAGTGTACGCATGTGAGTGAGATAACTGTAGTTGTTATCGCCACGATAGACATGCCTGTATGCAGCACTTACTGCTGCACCAGATTGTGTTCACAACAGATAAGTTACAGTGATGTCAGCCATGTTTAGGCTACAACACTACAGCTTAAATGGCAGCTAAATGCAAAAAGGTGGTTTTGACAACTGAGCAGAAGCTGCAATTAATCTACAGATCAGATAAAAGAGAGGTGGTAATGAAGCTTGCTAACAATTATAGCATTGATGTAGAAACTGTTTGCGACGTAACATCTAACAAAGAAAATCTCCCAGATTGTGGCATTTAACAGCACAGATTACCGGACCAGCCATCAGCCACAAACACAATAAATTTTGATATTCTTATTATTTTAAAGTTTAAAATGTTAATCAAATACCATGTTCGCCCTTAATGCAAGCATGACGGATTAGATTGTCACATGACTGTGCATTGCCAGAAATATACACAAAACATTATTCAATCATTACAACACCTTCCAGAGATTAGAAACTGATTTATAGTGGTTAAGGCCATGCTCTCTAATTTCTACTTTTTTGGCAATATAATTTTTACGCATAAACAAGAGTAGATACCAAAAATCTGTCTTGATAATTTGGTTAGTACTGTAATTGTTTTTGCTGTGATAGTTAATTTTATCAAAGCAAGAAATTATAAAGTTTAGACTAAAAAGTGAATTAACCAGAATTTCATTAATTACATAATTAGCTAAACCCATAATATTTACCCTTTGAAAAAATCTGCGAACACGGAGATGATTTTAAACAAAACTGCCAGACAGATTTTTATGTCCGCTCTTGTTTATGTGTGTTATGTATCAGATAATAACAGGAAGGTGGTAAGAATTGCCAGGTTGGCAACGGGGGGTTTTGGTGGGAATGGCGGCCAAGCAAGAGATGGACGCGCGTAAAACAGACATAACATTGGCGACAAGAAAATTAATCGGGAATTCCGCTTATATATAAATTGATTGACAAAGAGTTGCGGCATAAACTATGTCGCTGTTTCCGTCTTTCGGCGAGTTTGTTCCGGGCGGGGCCTCGTGGCGATCGTACTCGGAGCGGTTAAAGTTTTATTTTGTGTCCAACAAAATTACCTCAGATGAAGAAAAGCAAGCAATATTTTTATGGTGTATGGCATCGAGGTGTACAATTTAGTATCGTCTTGGATTGCGCCGAAAACAACATCAGAAGTGCCTCTACCCGACGTGTGAACCTTACTTACGAATCACTTTGAACCTAAGCCAAGTGAAATCGTGGAAACATATAAATTTCACAAGAGGGATCAAGGCGAAGGGGAGGGTATATCACAGTATGTGGCTGACTTGCGGCGAAAGCTCAACAGGAGGAACAGATTTGTTGGAGTTGTAATGGAGACCATCCACCAGAACAGTGTCGGCACCATCGTACTGTTTGTAATTTTTGCTCTAAATGTGGCCACATATAATGGGCTTGCATCTCGAAAAAGAAAGGCGCCGCCAAGGGAAAGAAAGAAGTCCAAGGTTCACATGAAGGGACAAGTAAGACCCACAAAATGACTCATGTTCCAGAGCCTGATGACATGGAAGAGTCACCTATATATAGTCTATTTCGGACAGCAGCAAGTCCACATCCAAAACCACCAATGCTGATGGAACTGTGGTTAAACATTAAGAAACATGTGATGGAAATTGACACTGGTGCCGGTCACACAATAATCAGTAAGGATACATTCAAGCAACTGTGGCCAGAGGAACCACCATTACAGGATGTGAAACTTGTGTTGCAGATATATGGTCACATGAGAAATTGCAGGTGTTAGGTTCTTTGGAAGCAGAAGTCAGAACAAGAAAATTAAAGGTAACTCTGCCCCTTTTTGTGGCCGATGGACATGGACCAAGTTTACTAAGCAGGAACTGTCTTGAACCTCTAGGTATTTATGTACATGGCATTCATTCAGACTCACAAAAGGAGATAGACGAGATGGTATATGTGCACCCAAGAGTGTTCGACAGTGCAGAATTGGGCCAATATGTAGGGCCTCCAGTCACAGTAGAATTGCAGCCAGATGTAAAGCCCATATTTAGGAAGAGTCGGCCTGTAGCCTTTGCACTGCGTGAAAAAGCCTGTAAGGAAATTGACAGATCAGTAGACAGAGGGGTTTATGAACCTGTTAGCTTTCCAGAATGGGCTACACCTATCGTACCTATCGTGAAAGCTGATGGGTCAGTATGCATGTGTGGGGACTTTAAGTGTACTATAAATATTGTGTGTAAGACAAGTACATACCCATTGCCTACAATCAATTTATCAATTTATTTGTAGCTGTAATTAAAATTAAAATTACTTACATCTAAAGTAAAATTTCTGACAGCAGAATGATGCCTCCATATTACTAATTTAAACAGTTTAGCTACTAACAATCAATGAATTAAAATATTTTACACATCATCTTTTCCTTGTTTACTATAAATTAATAATTTACATATTTTTTCAGCTTTTTTGAATAAAAAAATTAATACATTATGTTGGTTTATTTAAATTCACTTGTAATCTAAAGATAATTCTGTTTTTCAGTTGTTCCGAGTGTCAATGTGAATATGGACATACTTGTGTGTTGATATAATCTATGCTCTTCCTGTTTCTTTGTGGAAAGATTAGTTGCAAAAAAAGGGCTATGATGGCCAGTCACACGAGACAAACAATTATGTTATGAACGCCACCTACTTGAAAAACCTTTCCCAACTGCAGCTGTAACAGGGGCAACGCCAGAGGAAGTATGGACAGGTTTAAAAGTGGACTTTAACCACCTCAGAATTTTTGGCTCCAAGGCCTATGCTCCAACTCCAAAACACATGAGAAAAAAATGGGATCCCAGGTCTCAAGAATACGTAATGGTTGGCTACCCAGAAGGGACCAAAGGTTATCGACTTTAGACTTTATGACCCTAAGAAACCTGGAAAGATTGTCGTTGCCACTGATGTTGAGTTCCTGGAATCAAACTGTCTGAGAAATATGTCACAAGATTCAATTCCTGCAGAGAAGGTGACACCCAACGTTATTGCAACACCATAGCTTCCTGCAGTTCCTGTGAAAGATATTGTTGATGATAACAACCAGCCTTCATGCTTCTCGGAGTCTCCTGGCTTCCATGGTTTTGAGGATAATGACATTTCTTCCTCAGTCAAGGATAACATCTTGGAAGTCAGCATTGGAGATTCCAGAGAGGTTGACAACCTGGCTTCAGAACCAAGATATCCAAGGCGACAACGTGAGCCCAAGGTATTTCCTGATCACGTTAGTTACTTATGTGCAAGTGGTGAGCCATCCTCTTATTCTGAGGCTATCAAGTGCAGTGAATGTGATAAGTGGTATGCTGCAAAGATAGATGAGTACAGTGCTTTGGCAGAACACAACACATGGGTGTTAGTTAATAGACCGCCAAACTGTAATGTTGTGCAGTGTAAATGGGTGTACAAAATTAAACATAACCCCAATTCAGAGAAAAGGTATAAAGCTAGGCTTGTTGCTAAGGGTTTCACACAGCAGTATGGAATTGATTTTTAGGAAACCTTTTCTCCTGTAATTTCAAAAACATCTCTAAGATTGTTGTTAGCTTTGTCTGTTAATCTAGATCTAAGTATTGAGCACCTGTATGTGTACACTACATTTCTGCATGGCGAATTGTCAGAAATTGTTTATATGAGTCAGCCTGAAATTTTTGTTAGTGAAAATAATAGGGGTAAGGTCTGTCTTTTGAAGAGAGCCATCTATGGTCTTAAACAAGCCTCTACGGTGTCGTATGAAAAGGTTGAAACTGTATTGTTGTTTGGACTAGGCTTTGTAAAGTCAATTTTGACCCATATAATTATTACAATACAGATGGTGACTCTTGCACCATAATTGCACTGTATGTTGATTATTTCTTTTTTTTTTCTAATGATGTAGTAGAGAAGTGCACACTGAAGGAACAACTATCTAACAACTTCAGTGTTAAGGAGAGGTTAAATTCTGTCTAGGGATAAATTTTTAAAGAAGTGAAAATTGTTTGAAAATTCACCAGAAGCAGTTCATTCAAGACGTGCTAGAGAAATTTAACATGAAGGATGCAAAAGCTGTTAGTACTCCTTTGGATGTTAATTGTAAGCTGGGTATATCTAGTAATGAGGAGTCTCCCAATGTTCCATACCAATCACTCATTGGTTGTCTCATGTATTTTGCTGTCACCAGCAGGCCTGATATTGCTTATGCTACCAGCTACCTCAGCCAGTTCAATAGTCATAAGATGGAACACTGGGATTCTGCCAAAAGAGTACTGCGATACCTTAAGGGCTCCATGGACCTAAGTTTAGGTTACACTAAAAATTATAGTGATCTCTTTGATTTTGTTGATGCAGATTGGGCTCAAAACCCTGTTGATCGTAAATCGTACAGTGGTTATGTTTTCAAGTTGGCCAAGGGGCCTGTGTCCTGGGAGGCAAAGAAACAACGGTGTGTTGCTCTTAGCAGTACAGAAGCAGAATACATATCAATTGCTCATGTTGCTAAGGAAACTAAATTTCTGAGAGGTTTTCTCATGGAGCTCGTTGACTTTGACAACCCAATTCTACTTTACAATAACAACCAAAGTGCCCAGAAACTCGTGTACAATCCTATGTTCCATAACAGAACAAAACATATTGATGTGAAGTATCATTATATTAGGGAAATTGTCAGAAACAATGAGTTGACTGTTAAGTACATGCCTACTGGTAAAATGTTGGCAGATGTATTGACTAAGACCCTGCCTCCTGTTAAACACTATTTTTGTATTGAGGGTATCAACATGTGTTAGTTTGCCTGGATGTTTTTTTTTGGTCCAGAATGTATCACTAGATTAAAGGGGTGTGTTGGTTTATTTAACTTAACTTGTAATCTAAAGATAATTCTGTTCTTCAGTTGTTCCGAGTGTCTATGTGAATATGGACATACTTGTGTGTTGATATAATCTATGCTGTTTCTGTTTCTTTGTGGAAAGGTTAGTTGCAAACAAAGAGCTATGATGGCCGGTTGCACGAGACAAATAAAATGTGATTATGGCATCACGAGTTAGTCATTGTTATACCTTTTAGCCACATTTTGCTTTAATACATTAAAACACAAAAAATGGCATAACACAAACACATGGCAAACAAATAACAAATTTACAATTGACCAGCTCTATGACCATCCAGGTCGCAACACAAAGCCAGAATAAACATAGAGTGAGTAGTCACATTACACCCTAATTATTCATAGATAGTTAATTGCTACATTACAAAAAATGTTAATAAAGCTGGCAGATATAGAATATTATCTTCAGACAACCAAAACATTTTATGTCTTAGTTAATAAAATAAAATTTTCAAAATGATAATAACAAAGTAAAGTGCATAAGGTAAGAATAAATAATAATTTCTGCTGGATCAACAATAAACAGTCAAAGTAGCTGAAACATTTTCTTCATCCACCAACGGCCACACTTCACAGTACTCAGCCATATTTCTGTCTCTTAATGAAATTTGTGGCTGAACTTTTTTAACATGGCTTGCTGATTACAGGATTGTTCCACTGATATGAGCAGTCAGTTAAACCACCATCTTCACAACTGTCCAAATCACTATACCCATATTTATTTTACGAAGTCTACTAGTCACTTCTAGTTTATTCAAAAATAAATATGTAAAACCACTGCTAACATTGTAAATCATTAAGCTACTATATTGCTTAGTTTAATGAATTTACTAACAAGATAGCACATTGGGTTCACAAGTCTTGAAAGATGATACACATAATGATAGGAAGAACGTCATTTATCTCGCTGCATCTGTTTGGGTACGGTGAGAGTGAAATGCTTGGCCAAAGCCCTAACATTCTGAACCATTTTGGCAGCAACTTTGTGCACCTCATCCAGCAGTGAAATGAAATCCTTCACTGTATGTTTACTCTTGACCTCGCTCTGTGTCCATTCCATTGTAACCAATATCTTCTCATACAAACTGGACACCAGCTGGGGATCCTTCACATGTGATTGATCTGCACAGATAAAAACCACCCTATTTCAGCATATCCTCTCATCTTAGCATGCGTAGTAGTGTGAGGCTGACAAAACCATGTTACTTTACTCAAAAAGTATTGCACTACAGAACTTTCACATCTTTTTTTAAGGATTATATGCCTTGCAGCTGACTGCCTTGTCTTGTATTTCTGAGTACAGTGAAGTGTGTGTTGCAGTCTCATGTGTGTAAATTTATTTCCCAATAAAATGTTTTAGTGGTATATTTGCTTCTGTATGCTTTCATTACAACACTAGTTACATAACACACAGAGTAAACACCCTTGAAATCAGAATTATAACAAGTTATTGTTTCATTAAAATGTCAGCAAAACTAAATGAATATAGAGTTGTTAAGACTAATGTCTGTATTGTGTTTGAAGGTGCAGTAAGTGCTCACTTAACACTGCCTCACTGTAAGTTGTTTGATTACTGTGTGACTTTCATGTCTGCCACTGATATTTTTAGTGTCCTTTTAACATGAAACACATATTTTGCTCTATTACTTGCAGTTTTATCACGTGTAATCTTACCTTACACACCCCTTCTCCCATTGTCAATCTCCCCTACATTTACTTCTGACACCACAATCTTAATAACTGTATTGCTGCGGAAATAAATTGCATAACTTTTTAGCAAGAATGTTTCATGCTAAGTAGTTATTTCCCAGCATGGGAGAATGTACTAATATACACAAAGCAATAAATAACATTCCATACAAATTCCTTTCATTCCTCTTTTGTTTTATCAGCAAGAATATTGTATTAACCCTAAAGTTATGTGACATTTTAGATACAATATAAAATAGTAATAAGGGCCACTTTGTAATCCAATAGTCTGGTTTATCAGAGGTTATAAAAAGTTATTGTTAATTACTTGTTGGCAAGTCTATGCCAAAGTCAAAGTGCTTGAATTAATGCAACAGGAAGATGAACCTACAGTGCTATTACAGTCTGCAGGGATGAAGTTATTGATTTTCTTTGGACATTTCCTTCCATAATCTTTGGTTAACATTAGGCATTTAAGAATGTATCCTGCTAGAGGTACCCTATTTCCAGAGTTAGGATTAACGATTAAAATTAATTGTTAAAAATTTTGTTAACATTTTAACTTAATCGTTACTTTTTAAACTAGTTAACTTCATCTTCAATTCATTAGTAATATTGATTAACGATTAAAAGTAACGGTAGATAATATCCTGATCGCCCAGCAACAATGTCAATATTAATTGATTATCAATATATTCGGCAAGCATGAAACAAAATAAACGAATATATAGAAATGCACTTACAAACGTGTCGCAGTCTAATAAGTTCTTAATCACGTTTATGGGTTGCATAGCAAATAAAGAAAATTGAAACTATATTGTCGCGAGTTACCCATTTGTAGTCACTAGCGCTTTCTACACTAAGTGAGAGGCAGCACTATTGTCTCACGCTACAGTCGATCGATACTATCACAATCGAACAGATCATTACTGTTTTAAGTGAATCGCCATTTCTCATCAAGAGTTTAATTTAGTTATTTTGTCTTGTGGATCGTGCCGTGCAGAGTATTAGTTAATGTTTGAATGCTTATCAAAGTTTTTACTGTAAACATTTATAATGTCGTTGCATTGGTCGGGGATAGCTTCTTTTTTTGAAAGAGTAGAAAATGATGGAAGCAGTGTAAATTTAGTTTTAAGTGCCTTTTGTGTGTGTCCAAATGTAAATAAATCAAGGCATCTGTTTCTTCTGCATCCAATTTAAGAACGCATATAAAGGTAAGTTGTGCAAATATTATATATTGGCTTTACTTTTGAATTCTGAAATGTGTGACGGAAATTCGTACTTGAGTTGAATGCAAACACACCGCGATAGTAACAGGTCTAATGTGGTAGGTTAATTTTGTTTGAACTCCTCTTGTTTTGTTACAATTATTGTGCTTCGGTTTCTGCTTATTGCTATGAAAATTGAACCTCGTAATACTGAATATTATGTTGTTTTAACCTTGTACAAATTACAGTGTGTCTAGCTTAGCGATGCTTTTTTAAAATGTATCTTGAAGTGGTATTCCTTTGTAATAAATTCATGAGTGAAATGTAATTTCTAACATTTTTTTAACTTTTAATCAGATAATTTGAACAGAAGTTTACTTTTAACTTTAATCAGTTAGGCCTAGTTTTTTCAGTTAACTTTCCCAACTCTGCCTATTTCAGGGGCATCATTTTTTTCTTGAAGGGAGGGGGGAGGTGAGATTTTTTTTTTCGGTGACAGTGACCCTGTTACATCTTTATATTAATTGAGCATGTATAAATTAGAAACTTTAATAACAAAATACAAAAAATAAACGTTATACACTTAAAATTCTAATTCCAGGAGGGGAGGAAATTGCCCCCACCATCATCCCTAAATGACGCCCCTGCCCTACATTTTTGTGTCATGGGACAAAGACGCTCACTCATCAGAGGTAATTCAGGTTGTAAACAATCACATGCAAGCAATCAGCTTTCGATATTTTTTGGACACAGACTTTGAACAGATCCAGTTAAAACAACATGAGTTGAAATTTGATGCTACCCAAGCTAACCATGTGACATTTTACAAATGCCAATTGTATGTTGTGTGTCAGTTGATATTTATGTGCATATTATCTGTGAAATGGATACAGCTAAAAAGCAAGGCTGCTTTTCTAATAACTTTGCATAAATAGGTGAGGTGCAGTGCCAAATTAAACATTTTGTGACAAGTTACATCACACACTAACATTTGTCAAGGTTATTTTTGAATATAGAAGACAGATTTCAATTGCTTTAAAACACTTGTAAATTGCAAAAAAAAATATTAAAGAGAACTAAAGAAAGAATGTTCGAGTGATGTAGGGAAACACTTTGTGAGATTCATTAAATAGTGAAAGAAGTGGTGTTAGTTTTGTGGGAGGTGAATAGGAAATTATGACTATGAAATTATGTGTCAGTTTACTTTTCCTTTCACTTTTAAGATACAAAAAAGTTATACAGAGGTTATACTATAGCCTAATATGATACATACTCAAATAGACAAAATTCTTTTTTTGAGGCCAAAACTTTATGACATTGTTGGTAAATTTAGTGGTCTATCTCATTCTCAGAGCAACACTCTGTACAATTATAAAATTCACTTAAATAAAAATAGTTTTCTAAGAAACAAAAATGCTAAAATACAGTACAGAAACAAATTCATATATATATTTACAAAGATTTATAAGGTGTTTATGACAGCACTGAAACTTATGAGTAGATAAATGTCCTGCTTTTAGATTCATGTTCACATAACATCATTGTTCTAAGAACCTAACTTTGTTGATAAGCGAGGACTTACTGTAGATGCAAACAAATTATTTAAATGACAGTTTAAGAGCACTCACATGAATGCAATAACTAATCTACAACTATAGGTTAGTCATAAAATTCTCTTGACTTGAAACTTTAGCTCAATAGAATTAGTGGTTTTGCAAATTATAATGGATTTTACAGAACTCTATACAAGCACACACATGTGTACACACACATAAGGGCTATTCATAAAGTGACAGGGCTCCTTGATCACAAGCTAAGTACTGATTGATTGAAGAGATTTTGATCATCTTTAAACATCTAGGTCTTGTAGCATTGGTGAGAGGTAACATGATGTGAGTATGGAGCTTTGCCAGAATGAAGGTGGGGGAAATGGGAGGTCCCCAAGAAAATCAGCCGACCAGCGACATTGTCCGGCATGATTCCCACATGAAAAATCTGGAGACCGACCCTACTGGGAATTTAATCTGGATTGCCTTGGTGGAAGGTGAGTGCTCTAGCTAATGTGCCAATTGCAGCCCCACAATCTAAGTATTGGTTTCAGTTTTGTTGACTTATGAACGAATTGTAACTTAAGAGCATAAAAAATATCCAGAAACTCATGCACTTAGAAGAAATGCAATAAAAGCTATGCTAGCACAATTGCTTGCGTTGAAACAGGAAAGCCATACAATTTCAAAGAATAGCCTTTAAACTTATCCTCTCAATGCAAGTGAGGTGTGCATGAACTTCATCAGACATTAGTGGTTTTTCTATGGATAACAGTGAGTGATTGTGGATGTTTGGAAACATTTATTTGGTTGTTCAAAACTGCTTTATATTTTAGTCTGCATGATTCCCAATGTCATCACATCTCTTAATCAAAAGTATCTCATAACTGAAATATGTCAAGAAATATTATTGCATACGTATTTCATTTACAAAAATTTACAAAAGGGGTTTTTAACCTAAAATATAAAAATTTTCTATAAAATTATTACATTACGTTAAACTTAAGAAGGGCCTGAGTCAATGTAATGTTTATTACAAACCTGGTGTTTTGTTTAGGCACTGTGTATCGCTGCTATGCTACTGTTCTCCTTTGGAATATTTGGAAAATGTTGGCAGCACTGTGTAAAATGTACAGTAGGAAAGGTTAGTTCGACTGTAGGCAGAAAAGAGCGAAGAAGTATCGATAAGGTGATTGGCTAAAGGGCATGTTTTAGTTACAATATTAGATTATTTTACTTTTTTGCTTTATCAAAATTTTGAGAAGTAAAATGTGTAATTTACAGCTACAGCACAAGGCATGGAATTCTGACTTTTAATGTTTATTTAGGTTGAAAACAGTCAAACAAATTAAGAATTTAAAAAACTAAAAACTACCAGAATGATTGCGGCATGGATACATGTTTAAAGTTCAACTGTCATGCTTATACTATAAGCACTGTGCATGTTCCTCTAGCGGCAACCAAGGCAACTAACAAGAGGATGGCAGGAACAGAGCGCTGCTCCCACAGTGAAAGCAGCAGGCACAACATCTCCTTCAACTCACGTTTCAAAGAAAGCTATTTAAAAAATGACATAAAACTTAAGTCATCAGTCCAATACACTATTTTGCTTCCAATGAAGTAATCTCATTATATGCCTGTGTCCTAGTTTTATATATATATACATATATATATATATATATATATATATATATATATATATATATATATATATATATATATATATATATATATATATATATATATATATATAGAATGTAACAAGTGATTTTTGTACAGATAATGCTTTAACACAGTTTGTTAAAACTGTTTTTTTACTACATAGATGATAATTACAAACCATCTATGCTAAAACAAAATGTGGAATGTAATATCCTGCAAACAAATCACTCTTTAAGTTAAACTGTTTTCATGCGGTAGAGTGAGACATTAACATATTGAGCAGTCTCATCGTACACGGTTGACGTTGCCCTAATTTACTAACATTAATCGCAGTCCCGGTAAACCGTCTACACAATCATTTGTATTTTCTTATATACACAAATTTATTAAAAGCTTCTTTTTTCTATAAAAGCTTCGATTCTGAGGAAAACCGGATTTAAAATATCAACAAATTCAAAGGTGAGAAAAAATAAAACAAAGCTGCATTAGTCCACTACCAAATGAATTTACGGTCTATCTAATATTTGTAATTCTGCGGCAAAATCAATTATTGCAAGGAACATAAAATTAATTACTGTGATATTTTCACCATTAATACTACTATTGTATGTCATTATTTTTTCAATAAAGAAGTAGTAGGCCACCGTATACAATACTCTGGTGGCAACTGCGGTAACTAGTGAGATGTGAGACACACTGCACAGCGCGAGCTATCAAGAGGCAACGATTAACATGGATAGCTGTAAAAGGCGTAAAGGAAATGTAAATTGTGTTGTTGGGTGTAGTAACACTTACAGGAACACCACAGCCGACGTTTCCTTTTATTCATTCCCAACAAGAAAAAAAAAACAGAATGACGTAAGTTGTGGATCCAAGCAATGCACAGACAAAAGTAAGTAGCAATGCATAGCTCATAAAACTATTTAAAGCTAACATAGACAACGAGCATACAAGAATGCATAAGGTTACATAAAATAATGTGTAAAATTTATTTTGTATTTAAGTAAGCAAACGTGGTTAGTTATAATCACAGTTTACATATTTACAAAATGTTACTGTTACATGTAAATAATAAATTACTTAGTAAATATACTCATTTATGAGTTAATATAAACAAATATTTTATTATTTCTAGCCCTGAGGGTTTACTTTGGGAGCCAACACCATCACAAAGAATATGCAGTGTCCATTTCATTGGAAACAAAAGGTCGGGACACCCACATAATGCAGCTTATGTCACAAGTTTATTTCCAGATGATTACAAAAAGAAGGCTGGTTCATCTCAATCATTAGAGAGGTATGAACGTGCCACAAAAAGAAGAAAGGGTGAAAATGTAATTATTAGAGAGGATGCAGGTTCAGAAAGTGTTGTTAATAAACATAAAGTTGCCATTCAGACAGATGTAAACGAAATCATTGTCTGTGACTTAGTTTTTTATTGCACAATTAGTGGGTGCAAATTGTCTACTCAAGCCTCTATTCCACTGCATGAAGTAGTGAAATCTCTTTTTAAATGTCATAAAAAAAGTACGGGAACAAGTGACATTTTGAATGAAATTCCAGCTTTCCGAGGATATTCTTCACTATCAGATGAGACTGAACAGAAAGACTTAACGGGAGTGACATTTGATGTTTTAAATCTGTTATTAACATATATACCTACTGAAACATCTTCTTACTGTAAGATTAGTAAAGAAACCCGTCTGTTAATATAATTAAGAAAAATTAAAACCAGATTATCATATTCTGCTGCGAGAGTGATGTTTGGGGTTCACCGCACATCACGTATATTTACCACAACTTAAATGGTGCTAGCATCGACTATGTCAAAATTTGTGTATTGGCCTAGCAAGGAAATTGTTGATGCAACAATGCCTGTTACATTTGAAAATAAATTTCCAAAATGCAGAATGATGATTGACTGTACAGATGTGGAAGTTGAACAGCCACCTAACATCGACCAAAGAGTGTTTCTTAACTTTAATTACAAAGGTGCTTACACAATAAAATTCCTGATAGGCATTACTCCAAATGCATATTACATACAAAGTTCTACTGTGGCAGATCAAGTGACACATTTATCACAACTAATTGTAGATTGCTGACGCTACTGGAAAGTGGCAACGTGGAAATGACTGATAAAGGTATTTCAGGAATAAAAACAAGGCTTTCCGACAAAGTTGTCGCTACTCCAACATATCTGCATGATGGCAAGTTGACAGCAGAAGAGGTGGAAACAATATACAGCATTGTCAGTGTTCGAATTCACGTAGAAAGGTGCATTTAGTGATTAAAATATATATTATTGTAGGGAAATTGTCAATATAACTACAGTGAACCATTGATAACTTGGATTAAAAGGGGGAAGAAGCTGTCTGAGTTAACGATTTGTCTGTGATATCGAGGGGCGTCCGGGAAGGTGGGGTAATTAGTCATTAATCACAGAAATGCGAAGAAATTAGTATGTTATAATTTCTACAAGCAAAAGAGGCTGCAATAAATACTGTTTTGAACGTAACTATCGTATAAAGTTACGGAAGGGCCGCCATGCAGTGGGAAAATTAACGTAACGTGGAGGACTATAAAGTAATGTCAAACAATGAGGGCAGTCAGATATTTATTTTTTATACTACTTCTGGCTGATCCTTTTATCTCCTGCGAGAAGCTGGCACCAGGCACCCTTCTATCACATAAAAGTTTTCGTCTGGCAGGCGACAGCCTATGTGCCTGCATGTGTGAGAGAGATAAGAAATCATCGTTGGAGATAAGCTAGAGAAGTTGCGAGCGGAAGTAGTCAAGGTCAACCGGTACAGTCTCATCACAACAGCAATACAAAAACCGCATGTGACCACACGCATCTCACACAAGACGTTTACATTGAAAAATACCTTACGTCCGTATGACACAGCGTAGGGGCAGCAGCCAGCTGCTAGCCTGATAGTTACTCTAACCCCCTACAAAGTTCCAAAGGTACAAAAATAATTTTCCTCGTATACACGAATAAAAACGGTGTAATTAACTATCCTTCTGGGTCACTGTACAGACATATGTGAACACATTTTAACACTACGAATTTAATTTTATGTACGTAAATTGCATCATGGAATGCGTAAATTACAGCCTTATTCTTACACAAACTGTCATATTATAAAGCAATAAAATTTTAATCATGTTCTACAGAATTAAATGGTAGTAAAAACAACCAAAAGCAAGGCACAAAAATGTTAAAAACAGTGCATTTAAGACCATGAATTGCAATGTATTGAACAACTGTCTAAATGACTTTTTTGCTTAGTTAAATGTGCTTTGTTTTCAGCTGTGTCTTGCAGTTCTACATCTCTCACAACAACCACTGGTGATCTATACTGTATGTACCATCTGTTTACCGTCTGCTCCAGATTTGTATCACTCAATCATTTCAAATGTTTCTATGAGAAATAGTTTTCGCCAGGGTCACTTCATTAGAATATTTAATGAGGCCCGGGGCAACGTAAATCTGAGACTCTCTCCTTGTTTTATTTTTTTAAGTTGTAGTGATGATACTGTGCGCTTGTGGGCATTCACACTTCTGACATGTTGGTTGCACTGACATAGCTCTCACCTCGGCAACGGACATCAATGACGTCTTTATTAGCACTTACACTTTTAAATACATTTCACAGCAACCGTCAAGGTTTATTAGGAACTTTATAAAGCCCATTCATCTGAAATAATTATAATTTTTTATTCAAATGCGAGAATGTGAGGCCCGGGGCAAATTTCCCTGTTTCCTCCCCTTATTTTATCCCATCAAATTGACTAAGTCACAATTTTTTCTACATCATGCCGGCTTCCATAGTCAGGCGTCACGTCGGTGTACTGTGCGAGAGGCCTTGGGTTTTAATCCCGGCTCGGGCATGGATGTTGTGTTGTTCTTTCACCACCCGCATCGGCACTTGAAAACATCGTTGTTTAAGGGCCGTAAAACCCTCTCACCAATTTTTCTAAATCGCAATGCGAAGCAATGATTTTTAATTTTTCTTTTTAATGTTCGGAACAATTTGATTTGCAACCTTGAATTCATTGCACATACCAGAACAAAATAATTTTCAGTTTATATGTCATTGTAACCCGTAGTTACCGTCATTTCACAAGCACCATGCTGAAATGTTTATTTACGACACACGTGCGTGCCTGGCTCGCAGGGCGAAGAGGGAGGAAAGATAAAGAAGTGAGAGGTCGGCCTGCTGTGTTGCATCTTTATTTGCGCGTCGCGCGCCTCGCTAGCAGCATTTTACCGCACGGAACAAAGAGTATGGAAGGGAAAAAGAGAATTCACTGCCAGGTTAGACCTCTTTACTTATTTCTGTTGTGTTTTTGACTCGCTAATACTTCCGGAGGTACGAACCACGCAGCATGAAGTTCTATCTGAAATAATGTGGCGTGCATTGGCCATGTTTTTTTACATCGTTAGCTACAAGAGTATGCTAGTATCGCAATCTCGTCGTTGGTGGAAGTAAAAGTATTGGTAAAGGCGATGCCGTATATTAAATGTATGTGTTAATTGTTATTGTGACATGTTTTTAATTTGTAAGACAAAGAAAAAAAATTATCTCGTCAGGGTGCGGACTCGATCTTACATACCTATATTTACCACACGCACTACACCACTTTTTTTTATTTTTTATAAAAAAATGTTTGGTACAATGGCAAGGCTAACGCCTCGCCGCTGCACCAAACATCCCCCCCCCCTTTTAAGTTAATCAGTGCATTTCCCCAGTAGCTTTGTATCGTGTAGTTGTCGGTTTGTAATGGTAAGGTGTCTTTTGGCACACAGACGAAAAACAAACACCCAGTCCTGAACCCGAGGAGGTGGTTGTAAATGACACCTCCCCGGCCGGGAATCGAACCCGGGACCCTTGCCTCAGCAGCCAGTAGCGCTAACCACTGAGCCAAGCGGTCGGACCACTCGACTACCAGTACATATATGAAATTGTATTGCTATGATCAGTATATAAGTAAAAATTTACGTATTTAAAAAAAAATTCATCTTTTCATTAGAATGGTCTGTTAAGTATTTCTTTGAAACTTTATATTATACTGTAAAAAAATTTTGTCTAACATGTCTGAACTTTGTAAAGGAACGAAAAACCTTCGCATTATTATTATTATTATTATTATTATTATTATTATTATTATTATTATTATTACTATTATTACCGGTATGCGAATTAATGGTTATATCATTTTATAATATTATTACCGGTGCGCGAATTAATGGTTATCATATCATTTTATAAATTGAACATAATAAATAATTTTACTCAATTAAACGTCGCACTAACTATACTTTTGTTTTAACATTTCAAAATTAAAATTATGTTTACTCTCGTCTAATTTAAAATTTGTAACGGCTTTCAGAAGTTTGGCCAACGACGGCAGTGTAATGTTTAGTCAGGAATTCCAACTCAACGCCATAAATAATCGTTGGAGAATTTTCTCTATTTACGAAACACTTTAAAAACCTTCAATTTCAAAAAGTAACTTCCATTTCATTTACAACAGCATTAATATAGTTAAAATGCTTAAATTACAAAACAATACTTCCAACTTTGAATCACATGTTGATGTTGGTACAACCGGAATCGTTAGTCGTCAATAAGAGAAGCATTTGCCCTATCTAGTGACAGGCCCCTGACACGGAACTTGCTAGATATTTACTGTGCGATTATTAAAGACTAAGTAGCGATGGACGACTACGTTATAAAGTTTAATACTGTTCTAAAATATAATGGGATGAATTTAAATCCAGCAGAAATGATTTTTGTATGTCTTTTAACCAAGAAATGATTAATAAAAAATTATTATAATTATTTTTTAAATTTTGTCCGAGTTATCCGAAGTCCGGGACATCGAGGTCCAAGTTATCGAGGGTTCTCTGTACTTCCATATATTGATGATATTGTTCATATGTGATACGTTTTAGTCAATTTGCTGTCTCCCATACATCAAAAAGGAAAATGATAGCTTTTTTTTACAAAACTCACTTCATGACATTGTTTACCGAGATTTTATTTACGTATTGTTGTATAATGTACAGTCATTTACTTACGTATACAAATTTAGACATAATAGGACAACATTATAACTGAGAAACTCATCTGATATTCAAAATTCAAGATATCATTAATAAGCTTAAATTTTTTTATGTTTATTACATATATTCTTTGACATAAGTTGAAAAAAGTTTTAGCGAATAGTAAGAAAAATAAAATTGTCCTACTGTATTCATGCAAGTTTTAAAATACTCAGTGTCCTTTTCCAGTATTATGCATATCTGTTTTGTGTTTTACTAAATATATATGTCGCATGTATTAATACCCGTTGCATACATTAATGTCTGGCATTGAATGTAATACATGTGATTTCTTTTCAACTTAATATTTTTTCTGTCATCAAGAAATAAATATTTCTGTTCTGTAACTAACCTATGCGAGGATTGTGGACAATGTGGAAGGATACGCTTCAACTTGGAAGTAGTTCCAGAGGCAATGCTGGACCCAGTCGATCTCAAAATGGCATCTCGGTAAGTGTGTGCACGTGGTGTCTCTCGCAAGTTGGTTTACAACACGTGTAATCTCTCTTGAACCATGTGTTTGTGGATGATATTGTGAGTGGTGCATGCTCATTAGAGGAAGCCTTCGTGTTGAAGAATCAGCTATTTGAGCTTCTAAGCAGAGGAGGCTTCGAACTTAGGAAGTGGTCTAGCAACCATCCGCAACTTCTGGATGATGTTTTGGAACCCCATCGTGAGAAACCGAGGATGTTGGATTTATCAGCTGGACCAGTCGTAAATGTGTTAGGACTTCAGTGGAGTCCTGATAACGATCGATGTCTTCTCATACAATGTATTATCACCAACGAAATGTTCAATCTTGTCACAGGTTGCTCGTATGTACGACCCCATGGGTTGGTTATCTCCGGTAACTGTGAAGGTTAAGATCTTGCTTCAGTGGTTATGGATTCAAGGATTTAGCTGTGAAGATCCTGTGCCATCTCCAGCCAAAGATAGGTGGGCCGAGTTTATTGAAGATCTGTCCCAGTTAGAAACCTTCACTCTGCCACGATTTATCTGCCCCAAAGTAAACAGAGACGAACTGCATGGCTTTTCAGATGCCTCAGAACGAGCATATGCTGCCGTAGTCTATCTGAGGAGTTGCGATGCTCAGGGAAACATCAGCGCTCATCTCATTCTTGGCAAGTCTCGAGTAGCCCCTTTGAAGCAAGTTTCGCTCCCCCGGCTCGAGTTGTGTGGTGCCCATCTGTTAGGCAAACTAATTCATTATTGTCGTGCCTTTCTCGACACTCAGTTGTATGTTACTTCTACGCATGCATAAACTAACTCTAGAATTGTCTTGGCCTGGATTAAGACTCAGCCTTACTTGCTCAAAATGTATGTTGCAAATAGGGTAGCTCAGATTCAAGAGTGGATCCCCCCCTCAATCATGGAAACATGTTGCCTCCAAGGATAACCCTGCTGACTGCGCCTCTCGTGGTATATTTCCCACTGAGTTACTGTCTCATGATCTGTGGTTCCATGGCCCTAGCTGGTTAGTTAGTTCTCCTAATCAGTGGCCAGTCTCGGAGGTGAACCACTACGGAGTGGAAGTCCCAGAACTTAAATGCCAAATTTTTCATTATTTAAAAATCGTTGTATTTGCACGAGATAGTGTTTATTTTGTATACATAAATTATATCTATGTTTTGCTTACTGGAATTTTTTGTAGCTTCCATAGTTTGTATAAAATGGCATTTCATAGTCAAAATTTGCACATTTCAGTTTTATGAATTTAATCAAAACCAACAAACTCAACCACATGAAATAATTCACACTGAAACACAATGTCATGGGCTGCATCAACATGTGTATAAAAACACAGAAGCTAAAATTTTTGTATTTTAAAAAAAATATTGAATTTGAAAAAAGTTTTGTAAACATCAGTAATTTTTTTAAAATGCAAACATTTTAACATCTGTATTTTTATACGCGTGTTGCTATAGCCAATGCCATTGTTTTTCAGTGTGAATTATTTCATGTTGTTGAGTTTGTTGGTTTTGATTAAATTCATAAAACAGGAAAGTGCAAATTTCGACTATGAAATGCCATTACATACAAACTATGAAAGTTACAAAAAAATTCCAGTAAGCAAAACATAGACATCACATATGTCTACAAAATAAACACTATCTCGTGCAAATACAACAATTTTTATATAATGAAAAATTTGGCATGACCGCCCCCTTAAGGGTAACGGAGCGACGGATTTTTTTTTAAATTTTCGATTGTTATTGCGTGGCACAAGAATCAGAGAACAATTTAAAATAGACTGACCATGAAAAAATATTTTTTAGAAATTTTTTAATGAAGTTATGACCACTTTTTTGGAGTTTTCTACATTCCTGTAAATATCTGGAAACTACAAAAAATTGGGCGGGATGACTTCGTACAATATCTCGTTAGATATGATACTTCGGCCTAAAACCATTTTCGAAAGTAATAGATAAATATATTCATTAAAATTGCAGTTTAACTTTCTAGTGTAAAGTTTTCTTTTTATAGCAGATATTTCATCTACTGATTTTTGCTCTAAAGATGTTTTATTTCTGGAATAACAGCTTGCTATTCTCTTGCCTGGACTTTAAAGTTTATGTTAAGCATTGGTTCACTTCACTTAAACTGAAAACGCGAGTCCTGCAATGGCAGTTATAGTGTGGTGTGTCGCGCGTCAGTATATAACCCGATATGCGCTGTACTGATATTCTATCGGCAGCCGCGTGAACTCATTGCACCACGCCGAAACTACAGGACATAACAGACGGGAGAACGAATGATGTGAACAAAGGGAAGACGGCGTTCCTTTCTGCGTATACAGTGGCTACCTTGGAGTTGACGTCAAGGTTAGGAGAGGGAAGGGGGGGGGGGGTTCCTCGGTAACGTGAGCGCTGTGCAGATAGTCGGCCGAGGCTGGATGGATGATGTCACTAGCAGTCTTGCAGCTGTCACACGTCCGTTACCTATCTGCTCGCCACGCTGTACCACAGCAGCCAGTTACACGCATTTAAAATAACTCATAGACCAAACACATTTTTAAATATAATAGACAGTGGATTACAAGCGCAATTACATTATTACGACTATTTTCATAGTAACTCGGTATAAATACTGACAGAATTATTATAATTAATCCGGCGCCCCCCCTCCCCCAAGGACCAATCTTAATAAAGTAAGTTAACCCGTGAAAAACAAAGATTTCAAACATGAGATCAGGGGCCGTATCCAGAAAAAAAAAGGGGGGGGGAGTGTTACAGGAGTTATGACCCCTATCTCCAAACCCAAGGTCAAAATTTGAATTATATACCGAAGACAATAACAAAACATATAAATTGAAATCACGCTATTGCAACAGTAAGTGTGTATTTAATATTTTTAAGTATGTAACATGATTAAATAACACTATTTTGCTCCTTGAAAACCCAGTTTTTTCCCGGAGGAGGACTCCCAAATTCTCCAACTTTAATTTTTAGGAACGGTGACCTCCTCCAAAACAAAAGTGAGATCCGCCCCTGCATAAGTTACGCACAAAAATTATGTACATAAAAACCCTTTTACGTCTATTGACGAAGCCAGAAGCGCGTGTTGTCATGAGATTACTTCTATCACAGTATGGCCATTGTTGTCCGCACAGGAACATAGATGAGTAAACGCGCGCGTCTTGACTGAGTGGCAGGATGGAGGCAAGGTCGAGGCGGTGGTGGGGCAGCGGTGGCCGAGGGGTCAGACCCCTCGCCTTCCACCAAGGCGATACGGGTTCGATTCCCGGCGGTGCCGGTCCCCGGATTTTCACATGTGGGAATCGTGCCAGACGATGCCGCTGGTCGGCGGGTTTTCTCGGGGATCTCCCGCTTCCCCCGCCCATTCATTCCGGCGCTGCTCCATACCCACATCATATCACCCCCACCAGCGCTGAAGACGAGGTTAAGCGTTGACCAAAACCTCTTCACTCACTCGAGGCGGTGGACTGATAGAGACGTCACTTCGCTGCCTGCGCTAAAAGAAGATAAATGAATTTGTACATCGCAGCATTGTGTACATGTACGTGAAGTTTACTGATGTTTAAAAATTCAATTATAATACATTTCATACATTTATTTGCATCGTTGCAACAATATGTTGATTTAAAACCGAACATGGAAAACTAAATCAGTAAAAAAACGTCATTCTAATAAGAAAATTAATGTCGACATTAATAATAAGTATGTCACATGCATAGTGTAACAAGTTATTTTATAAATTAGTAAAATTATGTGTATCTCTACTCTATGTAGTTCCTCAGGTGTTTCCGCTAACAATTTAGTCAGAATGTAACGAAGATATATTGTTACTAGTTTGAGACATAAACTTCATATGTGGGCAATTCCCATGGTTATTTTGGGATAGAGGTCTTATAATTATAAATAAAAGAGTTAAATTAAGTACTGGATTTAATAGCTCACAAAGCTACGATATACACAAAACAGTAATCATCTATAACTCTCACATCACAATTAGTTATGCACACAATTACCACCGTGTCACAGACACGTTAATTAACTTCGACAATTAAAGCACAAAAAATGTCTACCATCAATTAATTAAACAGTACAAATCTCAATAAAATTCAGTCATATATACAATCAACAGACTTTTAAGTAGTGACAGTGTACAACCTTAATTGTCCGCCGTGGTGATGAATCGTCGTGTGCTGCGCAGCACCCCGAGTGCACCGCTGTCTTCACTCTTGAGGTCTTCGGTTCGACTCCCGTCGCGTACCTCCTTCTTCGCCCGTCAGCCCGCCGCAGCAGTCCTCTTGGTTCGTCCAACACTGCTCCGAAGGTAGCCGCCTGCCGCCTCACAGTAGACTCTGACGTCACCAAGATGTCTTC
>PNEQ01073046.1:20173-30580 GCA_003012365.1 Medauroidea extradentata | reverse complement strand
GATGTCCATGGCAGTAGCGATTTCCAAGGCCTTCAGCTTCAAAACTTCTCTGGAAATAGGCATTCCTTCGGCACGTTTTTCACGCACAAACGCAACGACAAGTTCGTCAATAGCATCAAAACGTCCTTTTTTAGGTCCTCCAAATGATTTACGAGTGGAAGCAGCACTCTGTAGATCGTTTTTTTGTTTTCGCCAGCGCTGCACGTTTTTCTCGCTGATTCCAAACTTCCGAGCTGCTGCACAGTTGTTTGTTTCCTCAGCATCGCGAATAACTTTCAGTTTGAAGTTCGCGTCATAATAATTTCTTTCCTGCTTTGGAATTTGTGTTGACGAAGTACCACGTTTTTCAACACGATCATCCATATTGCAGTGAATACCGGTAAATACCTACCTATTCAAGACTCCAGAAATTGCCGTAAAAGCGTAAAAACACGTGTCTACTGTTAGGTTAGGTTTTGTTATACCTTTACCGGAACTCGACTCGATCATAGATTACCGTAATACATTGACAAAGAAAACAATCGCAAGGCTAGAGTACCGTAGGTTTTACGTCGGGCACATTCCATAAGCGTGACAGTCGTTCAACATGTGCAGTCCATAGAGTGCGGTAAATACTGTACAGTACTAGCCTAAGACGCCATTTTGTGGTCTGTCGTGAATGCATGGAACACGCCCTACTAGAATTGCAGAAGTTAGTACTAGAAAGGCGAATGTTTTGTTTACAAACTGCGTTTCGTCGCCCGTTGTTTATAAATGATATTGACTTTGTTTAACGGCAGATATTATGATAAAATAAACTTATTTTCTACAAATGTTTATGTTATTACCGACGGGAGTAGTTTTATGCAAATAACAATTAATTCACTTTTGGTGTTTATTTTTTTGGTGCGCGATTTTTTTGATGCGCGATTCTAGGCCGACCCATGATTTTACGGTTGTTTTCAGGGAATAAAAACCTCGGCCTCTATTCGGGTCAATACAGTAAGTAATTAAATTTCATGTGGAAAGTAAATTTCTTTACTCGGGAATGCCATATAAGTGAAAAATACTTTTTTAAATGTCCTAAAATCAACCCATGTGTCCAAAGCCACCCCAGCTTACGGTACTTAATGGAATTTATTAGAAAGTTGGGCAAGGAATTTTTTGTTTTTCTATGCTTACGAAAATTCATGAAGGTAGGGTAGGTCCGCCAAAATTTCACGCTATTTAAGCTATGGTACGTGATATTTACAGTGAATGTCCACCATCGTCTGCGCGGCACTGCGGAATAAACCAAACACTCGTGTACGCAGTGCTGCCTGCATGCTAGGCTCTGTTTCACCACGCCAAAACTTGATGTGCGTTTTGCACGAAAAATATGCATCCTAGACAGTCGTTACAAGAGGACCTTTTTAATCACTAAGGTCACATTTCCCAATAGTTCACTCTTAAATTTTGGATTATCATGACGCTAAAAAAGTTGTCAGTAATTTAAAGGATGCCACCCCTTTATTTTCGTAACAGTAGAAAGTATCAACTAGTGTTCACAGTTGGTTTGTGGGCCTTATTGTCTTGAAGTAATATCCTGAGTTTTGTCAGTTTACGTTGATCACTTTCTAATTACCTACAACTGCTGAAAGAGTGCAGGATACTGCTGCTGCTGCTGCAGAGCATTTGTGTGCAGTTCAGCGTGCCTGCAGAGCTTTCATCATCACAATTTATCATCCAGAATGTTAAGCGGTGCTGAGAAGTATTTATAATTTTGGACACAATTTAATTCTTAAGATGTTGTCCACATATTAAATTCAGTAAATACTTAATGTTTTTTAATTATGTTTTTCAACAAATGGCAACTAAATTGGAACTTGATAGAGAAAAAAAAATTTATCCTTGAGAGTTTGTTGAAAATATGTAGTGCAGGTCTTATAAAAGGTGGTACATGGGTAAATGCAGTACATAAATAATTTGCTAATAGAAGAAACACAGTTATCCATAAACTTACAGTAACATACAGTTCATCTTACACATTTACACAAGTAAACACGAGATGTTGAAAGTAACTTGGATTACATCTTGTAACAGTGGATTTTCCAGGGTTTAGACATTTTCAAAAGGTTCTGGTTTTTTCTTTGGACAAGTTGTATAATCTGATGTTTTATGTCTTTCTGTAGAGTTTATCGGGTTTATTTTTTAAAAATTGTTGTAACTTGTATCAGTGGGAGGATAGCTACTTTGTATTGTTTTTGGGTTAGTTGGTTTTTGGGTCATTGTGATAGGTAGTTATCGATTTTTAACTTGGTTTGTTTAATTAGGTTCTTATGGGAATGTGATGTTATTCCCTTTTGGGATTGTAAGGAACCCGGCGCCTGGACGTGTTGTGTCGGGCTGTTCGAGCCGGTTCTCTGTGGAGCTGCCTAGCTACAGTAGTATGTGCCTCGTAGCGTGGGAGGTCTGTCGGGACGGTGTCCGTCGTAACCAGATACCGGACGTGCCTGGGTTGGAGTTCTCGGCAGCAGATAGCCCTGCTTACTGCGTAGCGCGCTACCAGTGGGAGGAGGGGGGAAAGTTGCTGCGCTGTAGCTTTCTGACCGTGGGATGTGCTGATGCACGGTGGCGAGTTGGGTGCGTGAGAACGGTGGCATGACCGCTCGGAGCATGCTGATTGGTGGCCGTGGTATGTGGTCACGGGGTGGCTAGAGGCGCACTGTGGTGTCCTAGTCATCAGGGCTTTTTGTTCCGCGACCTCAACGAGGAAGCATGTAGCTTTTTTTGTTTGACGACTTCGGCGAGGTAAGATGTAGGTCGGGCGAAGTCACTGTTTTTTTGTCTCGATCTTGAAGAGGTGCAGAGGAGCCTGAGAAGACCTACACTATGTAGCTTCGTTAGGTTGAGTATAGCCATGTAGGGAATAAGTCCTATATTTCTTTCTTTCTGAATTAGTATGTAATCTGCAAACCATACCTCCACACACCCCTGATGTATGAGCTCAAACTGTTCTGAACATAACTAGAGTTAATTTTGAAAGTTTATTGTAGAGGTGGAGTCGTCTGTAAAGTCTCGGAAGCCATAGTTCTGAATACTTTGAGCGATTTTGAGATGTTCTTACTGTATAAGGAGACGACATAATTAGTGGTCGGCTGCAACTGTAATTTATAATGTTTGAAAAATAAGTTCTCAGTCTCTTGTTGACATAGGTTTTAATGTTATTTATGTTGTAATCAGACGGATTTGAGATTATTTGATGATCATGAGAAGAGATTTCAGCTTTTTTGTTGGTAGAAGTCTTAAAACAATTTGTAGTTGGACACAAGGCATTAGGTTTGAATTAATTTGTGTTATTTTAACCGTCCTATATGTATTTTTTATGAGGCAGAAGTCTAGTAATGTAATGTAAAGATTTTGGAGATTTTATTTGTACATTAAATGTATTGAGCGAAATGAATAGGGTTACCATTTATTTATTTACAAAATCTAGTATAAGTTCACCCTGCTATTCAGTCATAAGAGTTTTAATTATTATTTTTATTTGTCTGAAGATGTCAGCCTGTGAGTTAAGAGTAGCATACTAGGTACAAGATAATTAGCATGCACAGTTCACATTTTACTTTATTTGATTAATTTCTCCCTTTTTTATCTGCCGTGTCTCCTAAAAGACCCTGACAACCCCTTGTATTGCCGTAGTGAGTAGAAGTAGCTCTACCAAGGTTAGTTGGCTGGACGCACATAAAGATAGTAGTATTCCAGTCTTCAAGACATTTATAAGGAAATAAGGTAAGTAACCCCGAGCACGGTATCCCGGGCCACCATCCATGTATTGTTACAAAGGATTATCTGTATTTAATGGCCATGTGGTGGAGAAGCCCCCTTCCTACCTTTCCATCTCTAAGCACCTATTTTTATAATTTTTAATTTTCTCGGTAATTATTATAGTGAAGTCGCTGAGCATTGGCATATGTTTCAAGTGGTAAATTCCACCCATTTCTCCCCTTTTTACACCCTTTAAAGTTTCCCCGTAATAATTATGGTTTCGTCGCCAGGCAAAGGTGACTAGTTGTAAGGTTAAAATCCCCTAATATCACTCACACTTTCATTACCCTTTAAAATATTTACCATTTTCCGACACAAACAGGTTTAAATCCCCAGGCGTTTGTATGCATTCTTAGTCTGTGGTATATGAAACGCTGTAGTAACATACGTAAAGTAAAGGTATTTTTGTTTTGGCTGACCGATTAACTGTTGCTCTTAAATTTTGTAATGACGTTCGAATGGAAAAGGAATTTTTTTTGAGATATTTGTTTTGTTGGAAACAAAAATAATAGTATACGTCAATGAATGGTAGATGTACCATAGTTTTAAGTGTTAGTTTTAGTTACGTCCAGGTTGGCTTGGTGGTCTGTGAAGTAGAGAGTAAAAACATAGTGATAAGTTAGTCATAAGTAAGTGAAATGGCGTTGGTTTGTTTATTTGTCGGTCTAAATGTGTAATTTATGTTGTGTTGTTAACGTAATTTTGTCGTGCGAAAACCACAATTTGACAATAGTTTCTGGGATGTTTTATGGTAGGTACACTTATGGTACACATGATAGTATGCGAAGGTAGAGTTTAACGTATTTTTAATTGGTTTTTCATAGCGTGAAGTATGTAATTGATGTTAGAATGTTTTATAATGTTTGCTAAATTTTTGACGTGTGAGGGGTAAAATAATTTTGTTTAAAACATAAAAGTGACGAGTAAAGTATTTGTTTTATGTTTCGTAACGCCTGTGGCCGGCAAATAAGTGAACAAGCTGTGTTAGAATTGTTTTAAATTTTGAATAGGGTAGTTATTAAACGGTTCGCACCTGAAATTTTTTATTTGTTCTGGTTGGTTGGTTGGTTTGTTTACATTTTACGTTTGCCAGAGAAGGAACCGGTGTGCAGAGGTAGCGCTTGTAGTGGCAGCTGTAGGAACTATTGTTCAGTTGATATTCTAGTCCCTAGGTGGCAGTATAGTTGCAAATGGCATCCGCCATGTTTATTTACAGAGAGAGAAATTTTCTGAAGTTTGTGAACTAAAAGAATTTTTTAAATGCAGTGTTTGTAAAAGATAATAAAGCTGTTATAAAACGTATTTAGCCACATGCATGAGCTAATTACAGTCACAAGTTAGTGTTGAAAATTTTAGAAAGTTGTTGTCACGCCCTTCTAACTTTTTTGTATTTGTGCCGAGAGTCAATGTTGTCCTTTAGAGTGTTACAGTCTATGAGAGGCGTTTTTGGACGAAAGTTTCAAGATTTGTGAGTACTCGTCGGCAGAGAAGATCGATGTTTTCTACATGCGCAGTGGACATCCCTTGTTTATCGTGTTGTGGCCAAGAATTTATCGGGACGTTGGGAGTAGATGCCAGCCAATCTACTCTGGAGATATTTCAACGAAAAGGTGAATGTATTCCTTCCAATTTATTTTCTTTTATTTGTGGTTTGTTGTTTCGCGACGGAGGATTAACGTAATTCTGTTTTATTATCACAGTGGAGATAGAAATGATTGTGATCATATTTGACAGTTTCGATACTGGCGTGATTACGTAAAGTGAAAAAGGGCCACGTAATACTTTCTTTTGAGGCGATTAATTATTTATTTTGTTTGATAATGGTATCGGAGAAAGAAATAAGAGAGGAAAAAGTCTCGCTGTATTTAATAATCTATTGATAGGCAATGAGTTTTTGTTTGAATATGAGAGGTTAAGGGGACGTAAGATGGTGACCCTGGGTTAATTAAATATTTTGCAATCTGGAACTGTGGTAAGGTTGAGGTTAGGTGCAGTAATGATTTGAGGTGCACCTGAATTTTTTAAATGGACAACTTGGTGGGGTGGTGACAGTAGTAGCTGGTTCGAGTCCAGAGAGTGATTCGGAGAGCTGAAGTAATCTGTTGAGTGCAGTGGACACAAGATACAGACGGATGGCACTGTAGCTTTTGAGTATCGGTGAGTGTTGGGGACCCAGGATAATGGTGGCACAACAAACTGTTGTAGTAGGGACTTTTTCAGTGCAGTAGAATTTTTTTTGTTTGCTCTACATCCCCATGACTGTGTTGATGATGATGACATTAAGGTTAACTGGTGCCTAGTGAGGGCAGTGAGAGTGTTATTGTGGTTAAATTCTACTCTTAGGATAGGTCAGTGCTGTAATGTTGTCGTTTTAAGGTTGGAAAAGTTATTTAGGTACAGATACGATCCGAACACTGTACTGGTAGATGTTGAGGGTGGTTGTTATAATTTTGCGAGACATTGAAGCGAGCTAAGATAAAGATTTGTGGTTTTTCTCTTGCTGGTAAGATACATGATGAAGTAATGGAATTTTTATGTAGCGACTTTGAGGTGATCTTCATTTGTGGGTGTTAGGCTGGGTTAAGATGCTGATTATTTGGAAGAGGTGTTTATTTTTAGATTTTTGGGAATTTTTGATCTGAGATCAGATTATTTAAAATCATTTTGCCGCAGGAAATTATGATGTAAACAGTTAAAGTTTATGGGAAGCTTTGTTTACTGCTGGTAATAGCAGGTGAATTTTGTCAGGATAAGACAATTGGACAACAGTATAAGAAAAGTTTGAATTAATTTTTTTAGGAAAAAGGGAAATTTGAAGCGATTGTGAGCTTCAGTTTGTGTGTGTGTTTTTTGTGTGTACAGTCTAATTTTTTTTTTTATTATTTTCAGCAGAGGGTATGGAGAAGCAGGTTAACAATTAAATAATTAGTTTTTAATAATTTTTTTATGATTAGAATAACATGATTTGGTTTTAGTTTTTTTTTCTGGAGATTAATGTTAAATTGTTTTCGGGGTATTTCAGTCCAGTCAGATGCAAAGGGCGGCGTTTGATACTGGTAAGGGTCTAGCGAAGTCAGTATGACCTGTGGTCTAGACCTTCCTACTTCGTTTTAGCTGTCCTAATGCTGTCTTTCTCCTGTCTGGTCTGTGAGAGTGGCACTTAGAATACCTTCTCTTGTGGTGGCAGATAGGGCCCCACTCACAACAATCTATCATCAACTTTTACCTTTCTTGTATCTTTCCTAAATTCTCTATTGTTTTACCTTCTTCACTCTCGATTTTGTTAGGGAGCCTTGGGTTTGCCCTACCTGTTTTGAGAGGTGGACCTTAAGTGAGGGTTCTGCCTCTGGATGCATACCAGTGTTGTGTCGGCAAAGTTTAGAGTTTAGGACTCTATGAGTCCATGGAAGCAGAAAATTCAACTGCTTTCCATTTCTTGTAATTTTGTTAAAATACAAATCAGTTTCTTCTTACTCAAGCGAGTTTAACTTTGAGCCTGCCAGTCTAAACTCCATAAAAGTGCTACTATTTGATGGTAGATAGTTCAGTTAGTTTTGTCAAAAGGGAGATTACTTAACTGCTATTAGAAATGTTATTATGATACATGTTGTTGCCTGTTGAGGAAGTACTCAGACTTATTTTGTTTTGTTGTTGATTGTGAAATTAACTGCAACATAAGAGATAATGTTTTAAAGTCTTGCTGAATCAAAATACAGTTTTGCTAAAGAAATTGTACCGGGAGTCGGCGACTCCGGTTCACCACACTTGAAGATTGGTTAAATTTACATATTCTGGACTGGCAGTGAGGTTGCTTTGGAGGAACTTGGTGCTTGTGCCTTGTGCACTTAATGGTTTGAACTTCCCGCTCGGACTTCGGCCATGCTCGGCCGCCGTCGGATGTGCTCGTGTTCGCTCTCCCCTCCTTCCCCCACTTCTCCCTCCCGTGCCCAGCTCAGACGCTTCCATCTGCATGACAATCAGTCTTCTCCCGGGCCCGACCGTGGGCGGTTGTGTTTAGCTTGCGACCGCGGTGCCACACCTGAGCCGTGTCATCGGTAAGTTCCTTTTGTTTGAGTTTAGTGTTCTTGTTTTTTCAGTTAGGTTTGGTTAATTGTTTGTTTGCGTTGATGACACGTCGAGGGTGTGCTGTCGCGGCCGCGAGCCCTGTACGACTAGGGATTTGTCCCTATTTTTTAATGGAATAAAGTGGCGCGCGTGTGTCGGCCACAGCAGCTTAGTATTTCTCTCCTAATCTTTTATTGTAATTCTGTATCAATTTCTCAGTGGAGAATACATGTAAAACAGTTAAGCTTTGTATTTTGACTTACATTATATGAATTGTTTTGCCTAGATCTGTCTTTCATAATTGGTAGCTTAGAGAACCCTGTGTCATTGTCGTTGGTTTAATGTGTGTTCTAATGGGAAGGTGGCACTGGGCCTTGGTCGATGCTCAGCAACGCCAAGATTAGCAGCCTGTAACTACGGTGCCTGCTAGAAGTGGGCTCAAAGCTGCGCGACTCAGCTTGGCTGTTTTGCTTGGCGAGTTGTTGAGGTTTAATGTAAAGGAACACACATTGCGACATTACGACACAGTGTCGGGGATTTCGTTAGGCCGTGTGTGCTTGCAAATATTATACGTAGGGGTCTTGTGTTGCGTCATGGCAGACGTTACGGAGTTTGTGATGCGCTACAGTTAGTTACGTCAGTATTTGACCGAGTCTGGGATCGAATTCGAGCCTTCAGAAAACGTCACTGCATTGCGGATACGTGCGCTGACGTATATCAATTCGTTGCGTAATGTACGCAACACAGCACTTGGGAGGTTCGGCTTTGACAGGAGAAGGGCCTGTCACTGCAGCACAGACTATTCTAATAGGACGGTTGAACCGGGTTCCGTCGCTTAGTGTGTTGCAACCTGATGACGTGCTACGTTTCCTTGTTGCAACCGACAATGTATTCTTTGGAATGCGTGGCGGAGAACACGAGAACCTGTTTTTGACGTGTTTGTCATCGAGGCTCGATGGTCAAGCTGGGGACGTGTTTGCGCAATTAGCGCAACACGACGTAACTTATGAGAGCTTTAAGACACGGCTACTCGAAAGTGCTGGGTCTCTTATGGCTTGGGCTATGGTGAAGCAACAGTATGTTGACAGATTCCAGCGTGTAGGGGAAAGCATACCGGCATACGTGAGTGAGGTATTGACTTACGCCCATGCCATGAATGTACACCTGCGACGTGCGGAGGCTAAGTTGGTGCAAGGTATAGTTGATCGAATGACGCCGCAAGCTAGGGCGCATCGTTATGCATCAGGTGTTCCGGTGACACGGGAACAGTTAAGGGTCCTAGCTCTGGAAAGAAATAGAGCGGCAGCTGGCTCTAGACGCAGCTTTGCTACGTAGTACTAGTGCGGCTGAGGGAATAACAGGGATTGTAAATCGCGATTCTACGCAGACACAGGGCTTGTGCATGGCTGTTAGGCAAGAAGCCGGTGCGTCTGGGTGCGATAATGTACCGGAGTATGGACGTAGGCGGAATGTTCGACAGGTTGACCCGAGGCAAGTAGAGTCTGTAGAGCAGAGGGCTGTTCTTGCGTTTAATGCGGAAGGTAGTGGGCAGGCTCGTGTTACACGTAACCGTCGATGTAGTAATTGCTCTGGGTACGGCCGTGTGGGACGTGATTGTTCCAGTGTTGTGGTGGACCGCGCGGAGCGGAAGTGTTTTCGCTGCGGACACGTAGGACACGTGCGAGCAAACTGTCCGGGAAACGGATTGCCGCCGCACCTGTAAGTGCAAAGTGTCACCGGCGGGACAGTTCTAATAGGGCACGTTATGATTGTTTCGTGTCCGTGCTGTGTTATGGTCATGAACGAGCAGCTCTTGTGGATACGGGAGCATCACATTCTTTTGTGCGAGAAGAAATGTGGAATTCCTTAGTTCAGCGGAATCCACATTTATTAAGGGAGCTCCATACCTCAGAGGGCTTGAACTTGTGTGTGGCCAATGGGCACGTTGTGAGGTGCGTGAGATCGGCGAAATTGCATTTCAAAATTGAATTATTCTCTTGGTCGCATGTTTTTTGGGTGGTTCAAGGACTGGTGGCCGATATCGTGTTGGGATTAGATTTTCTGCACAGGTCCCGTGCAGTGGTCGACATTCCTGCAGGCCAACTAGTGTTTAAGTTCGCGCCCGAGGTCCCGTGTCGGTTATTGTCTTCTGTAAGTCGAGGGTCGGTCCCCTTAGGTGAGATTTTGGCGACCACTAGTCTGAGTATCAACAGTGTCGAATCATTATTAAGGGAGTTCGACGATGTGGTAGCTTTACGCATCGGCCGGTGTGACGTGATGCCGTATCGCTTTACCGTCACAGATGACATACCAGTTCGAGTTCCGTTTTACACCTATGCTCCTCCTAAACTGGAGATAATGCGCGAATTGGTGGCAAAACTCTTGGACGCTGGTGTGATTTCTCCGTCAACCTCCGATTACGCCTCGCCCGCCTTCATGGTTAAGAAGGCTAATGGTGGCTTTAGGTTAGTGACGGACATGTCTGCGGTAAATCAGAAGATACACCTTGACCCGTTCCCTGCACCTACTGTAGATACAGTGTTGCAACATCTCGGG